>JADBJO010022980.1:12500-27152 GCA_016801955.1 Conus betulinus
CTGGGACCATTTTCAGAGAGCACTAAAGACCATGTCAGAAACGTGGCTGTGTCTGGAATTGTACCGGCTTCCCCTCTCAGAGAAACAGCAACGAGTTTGGCAACAGGATGCGCACAGCAGTTTGCTTGGAGGTGGCGTCTTTTGCCGATGGGCCCTGCAGACATGAAATACACTCGGGTAGACCTGTGAGGGCGCTCTCGTGAGAGGTTCTCTTGTGTTGTGTGTAACAGGCCACCACAAAATGGCGTCTGCCAATGATCTGTTATGCCCCCTGGCATCTTGATAGAAGGCCCTGTGCGTGCATGTACCCTATTGCAATACATCTCAGTCTTTCAGCAGTTGTTCAGGAGAGAAACAAGGAAAGAAAAAAAGAAAGAAGGAAGGAAGGAAAGAAATAAAAACTTTATAAATCAATTCATCACCAAGTGAAATCACCATCATCATCATCATCATCCATCATCATCATCGTCGCGTCGTCGTCGTCGTCGTTCATCGTCGTCGTTTTTCATCATCATCATCATCGTCATCATTATGACGAGGGATGGCTATGACAACATTATGCAGTACTACAGCTATTGCTGCTGCTTCTCTGTTACTACAATTTCTACCACTACCACTGTTAACAACAACAGCAACAACAACAACATAAACACCTAAAACTTTTTAAATAAACGAATGGTATGAAAGATGAAAAATATAAGAGACGACAACAATAGTAATAACAATAATAATAATATATATATATATATATATTTTTTTGGTCATAGTTTGTATTGTTGAAACAGAAGATCAGCAGTCAAAAATCATTTGTATTGTTGTCACTGACATCTCCCGTGTTATGAAAAAAACCCACACAAACAAAACCTATGAGGGTATTCACTCCCGCCTATGCCTCCATTCACATCGTCGTCTACAAATCTGTCCAATTGATTCAGGAGGACCCCCTACAGGTGACAGTCTTTTTTCTTTTTTAATAATAATATAATAATAATAACAATAACAATGACATAATAATAATGATGATGATATGCCAGTGATGATGATAACAATAATATTGATAATCAACACACGCACGCACGCACGCATACACGCACACACAAACACACACACACAAACACACACCACACACACACACACAACGCACACACACACACACACACACACACACACGCGCGCGCGCGCGCGCGCGTGTGTGCGCCAATCCGTGCATTTTCCGTATATGTGAGATTGAAAGATACGTCTTTCCTATGCGGAGACCAGTCAAACTGTTGTTTAGTAATTTATAAGTCTATATTTCCTCGCTCGAAAGTGTTTACCACATTTCGTTCACCAGATGTGGTCTTTGCATATTTTTCCTCTTCATATAGCCACCTTTTATGTCAACAGTTTACTTTCCTTCTTGTTTTTAAAAAACTGTTGTCTTGTTTCCATACCTTTGGTTGGTATGAAAAAATAAGAGCATTCGTGGATATTGTTGCTCTCTCAGAAAAGTAGGTGGTGCACTGATATGTATTAATACGATGTGGACGAGAAGAGTAGGTAACTTAGAAATATCCTCTTAAAAAACTGGCAGGGGTTTTAAAAGAGATGTGTTCCAGTTTCCCTTGGGCAAAAACGCCATTCCGTTCACTTTCTACAGGACATACATTTTACAAGAAGATTAGGAAAAACAAATAACAGGGCAGAATGGAGCTATGAGTGTGTGTTTTTCTAAACAATTCGAGATCAAGGGAAAAGTTGCTATTTTGCTAAATAATAATTTTGATTTCAGATAAAGAAAAAACGGCACAGACAGGACAAGGGGAACTACATTTTTACTTATTCTGAAACGCGTTAGACGCTTAAATGATTGTGCTGGTAAAATATTTATGGACCAAACTTGCAACAGTCTCACGTTTTTTTGAAGAAATTCAAACAAAAAATGAAAGAGACTGGTATTTTCAACATTGTAATTGGTGGAGATTGGAATCTAGTAATGAATTCTAGACTTTACTGACTATGATAATCATAGATCTGTAAATAATGCAAAAAGCCAGAAAAATGGTATTATTAACATGATCAATGAATTAGAACTGGTCGATTTCTGCAGGGAAGTACATCCTGAAATTCAAAAAATACCCCTGGAGAGTCCCAGTCCCTTGCAGCAAACGTTCGAATCGATTCTTTCTAAATATCAGACAGACTTACTGGCAATATTAGAGACGCAGAAATCCTTTTGGGGTTACGGAAGTGACCACGCGTTGATCAAATTAAACATAGGTCTAAGCACCGAGCAGATACAGAAAAACCATTTTGAAATTTAACGCATTACTACTTAGGGATGTCAAGTAGGTAGATTTAGTGAAACAAACTATGCATGATGATCAAGGAACAATGTGCTACCATCATGCCCTACGATCTACAGAACTTAAGCCAGATACCCAACAGTGACATACAATTTATAAGTGATATGGCTATTTTTTTTTTTTTTTTTTTTTTATTTTTTTTCTTGAGTTCTTGATCATGGAAATAGATCAAAAACGATAAAACGTTTAGTATTAATAAGAAAAGAGAAACAAATGAAACGCCGAAAAATGCTTCGAAATATGGAATACAGGACTTTAAAAGAGAAAACCTAATGCATACTAATGCTAGTTTATCTACAAAGAAAGATGAGGCTTGCTCAGTTACAAAAACCACAAAAGCAGATGGGAACATTCTTAGATCAAGAGCAAGATGGGCTTCGCGAGAGTAAAAAAAAAGCAACCAAGTACTTTGTTATCTGGAAAAAAAAACACTTTGTTACCCAGTAGATGTTGAAATCAGTTACGGATCAAGGAAATATTTTGCTAGAAAACAGATGAAATGTTTAGAAGAGAGCAGATACATACTACGAACATTTATATAAGAAAAGAGAGTGAAGGATATTGATATTAGCAGGTATATTTCAAATCTGCCACAAGCTAAACTGAATGGACGAAACAGAAGATTTTGAAGGTATGATGTACCATCCAGCCTCCGAAAGCATCAGAAGCCCTGAAAAACATGGCGAAATGACAAAGGTCCTGGGCACGGATGACAGTTAACCTTTTTTAAAGTTCTGTTTTGGAAACAAATAGAAGATGTTTTTTTGTAAATACATCATTCAGCTGAAGGCTTTATAGACAAAAGAGATGTCGGGTCGCGGTCTGGCGTGGCGAAGTGGTTAGCGTTGCGGACCTCCCGGCTTTGGGAGGTCGTGGGTTCGAAATCCCATCAGAATCATGTGGATTTTTCTTTTTTTTCTTTCTTCTGCCCCGACCCGGCTCCTACCCAGAGCTGAGAGTTTGCTGACGTGGACTCAGTTGGGAAAGGACTGGGGGACCACACAGTCGAGTTTTCATCCACTTAATGGATGCGTTTCTGAGAGTGTTGCTCAATTTTCCTGACCAACACTGCAGGTGCCTGTATCTCTGAAGCGGGGCCTTATATTATGAAAGGACGCCGGGATCTTATATTATGGAAGGAAGCGTAGAGTACAGCCCTGTCATAGTATGTCTCAAACCAAAATGGAAATCCTTAGCATCATCTTAATCATCCTCATTTTCATCGAGATCAGCTCAGCATAAAAAAAATTGTCTCAAATTCGGTGGCCCTTCATGGCCCTGCTCTCATGGTGGACCCTCATGTCCTTACCTCGATTGTCCTCCTCGCCACGTCCACGTCTGTGTCTTGGTTGGGTTTCGGTCGTCGGGGTAATCGATATCGGCCGAGTCCATGGGGGCTGGTCGTAGTGGACGGACGTGGTGGCGCCCCTCCGGAGGGAGAGCTCAGTCATGCCGGGTCCGCGAACTAAGAGCAATTATGCAATTATTGGTCGTCAGTAGGGGGGGCTTAGTAGGTGGTCGTGTCCTGCGTATGTTAGATCAGAAACAGGCGCAACTGAACACCACCAAAGCAGTGACTTCGGGCGGCAGCGTGCAGTGTCTACTCCGGTGGGATGCCTCTTGACGACTTGACACTGACACTGCTCCCTGTGGATTGCCGGTGCCGGGGCTGCGGCGGGGGGCCGACTGTGGGCTGTGGCTGTGGACGGGGTGTCGGAATGAGCGGCGGGGGTGAACTGCCTCTGAGGGGGCGCAGAGGTTGGGAACAGAACAACAAAAAAAAAAAAGAAAAAAAAAAAAAAAAAAAAAAAGAAAAAAAGAGAGAGATGTTTGGTCTCTCAAGAGAGAAGGATAACTAATAACGGTCTACCTACCAACACGCACCGACTAAACCAAGAGAGGTTTTTTTTTACATAAACAAATCATGAACCAGAAAGGTTATTCGAGTACCGATAATTGAGAAGAAAGCAGATATAATATAAGAATCAAGTACGACGTACTCATGGGTATATGGAAAAAAAAAACTATCTCCTGGTCTATTTCGAGTATAATGACCACGAGAAGGCGTTTGAATTTGCTACAATGGACATATTGTAAGTTTAGCTCTTAAAGCCTTTTGGTGTTTGGGGAAAAGGTATATGTTTGTCTGGGTTTCGACATCTTTATAATAAACATCAGATTTTATTGTACTTGTGCATGGGAGTATCCACGACTTTCACAAATAGATACGCACAAGGAGTTTGGTGCCTCTGTACAGGTCGGTGGTCATTTTGTCATATCTATTTGTTATTGTGGGCGATATCTTAGATGTCCCTGTAACATCGAGGGAATACGAGAAGAATATAAAGGCATTCAAAAATTATCTCGACCCGATATCTTAAGATCAGCCAAATTGCAGACGACTTACGCTGTTCACATTAGTAAAGAGGGAAGGTATATGACTTTCGTATGAAAACTCTCGAAACTTTTTAAGAGAGTTTCAATAACTTCTCCTCAGACTAAAACTCAAGCATCAAAAAAGCTGTAAAAGGTAATGGTTAGAAAATGTATAAAAAAAGCAAGAATGTGACACATTGTCGGACCGAAACGAAGAATGATTATTTTCATGGCAATTGCCACCAAAATACAAGAGATCTGGGTTCACGGCAAGTGTTACCTCAAAAATGACAGACAGCCATCCACAGTCAACTAAATTTTATCGGAAGTATAAACAACAATTGTTTTTTTTAAACAAGTTTGGACCATATTGCTTGCCGATACTGTACATACCCTTCCGGGATACAGCCCTGCCGTTCGTGATTTTGCACGTCCTACTGAATTGTCCTGAGTTCTTTCAAAGTTCTGTATCTTATGCTTCGGTCACACAAAAAAAATTTCCAGAAATGATTGCAACTTTAACTCAGTTCCGTAAAAAATTGTTTGAACGATATGGAGATATAACAAAAAACTTGACACGCTCAAAGAAAAATACGCAGTACATTCCGCTGTGAAATGGAGGTATAGGTGTTCTTGCACCATGTAAGCAAAATATCTTAAAGCTTAACTCGACCTGGTTAAAGCCAATCGCGGCAATATCCAAAATGGGAAAACGCACATCTAAGTGCACATGTGTTCCCGCCTCGCTTCATTTGACGTCTAACAGCCTCGACCATTCCTCCGTCCAAAACAACAGATAACAAAACAAACCACCCCCAGGCCCCCGGCTTTTGGACACGCGTTTTCCCTTCGTCGGTTAATTGTAGCATCAGTGTTCCTTTTAAAGTCCCCCGTCCCTCGTATATGCTTTTTTTTTTTTTTGCGTTTGTTCGCAGAGCCCCTTATTCTGTATTGCCCCGTTCGGCGTTTTGTAATGCCGTCATCACTAACACTGGCTCGCCCCCAGCGCGGTTCCTACTTAACGAGTGCCAATTCACGATGGAAATTTGTTTTCCCGATTCCCCAAACGTTTGGACTCTCACACTTGCTCTCCGCGTGTCAACTTCTCGCAGCCCTGGGATGTCCATCTCTCATCTGCCAACGGTATTGACGGAAGGTGGCAGCATCCTTTCTCGGCCGCATAATCCCTGTCATTTAGGAAATGATAAGCACTGCTCCCCCTCTCCATGCGAAACGGGGTTTGAACCATATCTGTTACCCCCTCTCATGGAATTAAATGACTTACCAATAGTGGACATAGCTCCTTTGCACACCTGGGGGGTGAAGAAGAATACATTAAGATGTGTAAGAGAGGGAAAAACACGATTGAAAACAATGCACAAAGATTAAAGAAATTAAATTAAAAGTTTAACTAAGAGTTGTGCAATCTTTGGTAATTACCAACTTGGTTTATCAGACATGATGGATGGGGAAATTCTCTGTCCCAGTGATGCTGTCCATTTTGACGGCATCATCGATTCAATCACCTACCATCCTGGGCTCCCTTCTTTCTAGCCCTGGGCCCGGCCAGAAACAGTCGTGGTGGTTTTCCGTGTGTGTTGCGTGGGTGTGTGTGTGGGGGGGCTTCTATTGGGGGGGGCGGGGGGGGGGGGGGGGGGCTGGCGGCGGGCGGCCCCTGTCTCCACCTCAAGCTCCTCATTCCATCGCCCAGATCTCTTTTGTAAACATTCTGTCTCCCGCTAGCCTGGCGTTGATCTGTACCATGTTTCTTTGCACTGAGGCACATACCGAGAGCCCCTGCATGCAGTTTTGACAACCTTCGCCACACTTGGGGCTCCTCTACATATATTCTCTACCAGATGCAGCATACCCCACTAACCCCGATATGTTCCCACTTAGTTGCGAACTTCCTCATACTTTTTCCACGCGCCCCGGGTTGAACAATTGCCTGTTCAGCATGACATCCTGGAATCTCTGCACATGGTCCTCCTCGACCCCCTAGGTTGTCCATGGAAGCGGAGCGGGCGGCCCAACCCCCCCACAACGTCCGAGCACCCCTTACCGGGCCCCTGTGCATAAGGTCCGAACTCTTAACGCGCTCCACTTCTATACTCGTCACTGTCATAACCCTGTTCTCCTCCCCCACTTTCCTGCTTATTTGTCGAGTTCGGTATACTGGATTCTTGGCTTCCTCCCTTGGCCGTTCTGTTGACGAGAAACTTGCTGTCTTGTGCCTTTTTTTTTACTACTTCCCTTCGTTGCACTTGCATGGACCCTTCTCTGATCTTTTTACTTGTTTCTATTTTGTTTACCCCCCATTGTTTTTCTTTTTTTTTTCCTTCTTCGTAGTGTGTTTTATCCTGTGCGCTTTTTTTTGGTGTTTTTTCTCTTGCTTGTGCCTGGTTGTTTTGCTGTTGGCCCAATTATTCACAACACATTGTTAGTGGTGATCGTTCTTTCGTGTAGTCGGGTGTCGGTGGTGATGGTGCCAGTTCGTCGTTCGGCCGCGTCAGTGTGTGTGTCCAGTAGTATGCGCCGTTCGGGCTTCGTGAGTTGTTGTAGGTACGCAGACTCCTCCCCATCGTCACCTGGTTAGTCACTAAGATCTTTTTTTTTTCGGTCAGACATACACATATCACCACTAAACGCCAAGCACACCCACCCCACCCTATAAACCCCACCGCCCGCGCGCACCCGTACCTCTCCCAACTCCCACCCGCACGCGCCGAGCGCAACCCGGCCGAGGTAACCACCCGGCCGCCCGTCCGTGCACGCCCGCAAGACCTCACCTATACAGCCGCACAACCGCTTTGCCCCACCCTCCAGCCGGCCAGTCCTCCTTACCCCCGCTGGCTGCTCGCGTTGCTGTGCTGGGCCGGGGAGGGGCCCGTCTCGCGCTGATTCGTCCACGATTTTCTTCGCGGCTTTTTTTTTTTACTTAGCCTGCCACGTCCCCGCCGCTTGTTGCTCTTCCACCTGCCCTGCGCAAGGATCTTTCAACGACCCCGGTGCTTCCCTACACGCTCCCCTCATCTCCGTACCCGTTCCGCGTCCAGTCGTGTTTATCCCATACCTCAGCATGCTGCTCACAAAAGGGTTACACTGAATTATTATTTTTGCCTCGACCCTCCCGCCCACTCCACCCAGACCCCAGGCAGCTGCAACTTTCTAGCTTCATGCAACACACTCAATTTGCGGTGTTTGTATAGCTCGAATTCTGGTGCAACACCTCCAATCGACCCCTACCCACCACTACCGACTGCGAGACGATTGGACCGATTTACCAAGATGTCACCCAACACCCCGCGAATCCTGATGAACACACCCACCCAACATCCCTCGACCACTACACACTCACGCCCATCATCAATTTATAGTTGGTCGGGCTCGCCCCCCACAACCCCACACACGCGAACCACGACTCACCGCCCCACTCACCGCAACGCCGGATACACGCGAACCACCAACCACCACAAGGATAGTGTGTGTTATGCCTGTTCCCCCCAGGGTTGCTGGTGGCTTGGGCCACCCCCCCAAGACAGCCACTGCTGCCACTACGAGCCATTCAGGGCCGAGCTTTCTAACACTCCGACATTGTGTTGTGGGTGCTTGTATCGCCTAGACATTCACGGAACCGACCGGTTTTTTTAGAGTGTCCCCAATAATGCGCGGCAATCCCTCCTCGATGGCTTGCTGGTATTTTCAGCATGTCTCCACGTTGTCTGCTTTACGAGAATCGTTGAGTTCAAGTCCTGGATTATAAGTGCCTATCTATGTAGGCTCATACGACCAGCAGAGCTCCCTTTAGAGCGCCATTTCATTCTCATGATATCGCTTAGACCAGACAAGGAGACATAGGAAACGATGCACTTCGCGACAAACAACAAACCAGCGTGAGTCGGCCGACAACAACACACACCAGAGGGAACAGGACATACACACGCCTGTTATGGGGGCCCGATGGGGATTCATGGTTCTTAACGGTGCAGCGTAGATGGGGGGGCGTAATGCTGATACAGAAGGGTGCATAGATGAAAAGCACTGTCAAGTCAACAATATCAGCATTTTCGTCATTGCCTACGAAACTAAGTACGTTCGTTAAGCTACGAACCTGAATATCTCTCTCTCTCTCTCTCTCTCTCTCTCTGGGGGTCACTTCCGTTGGCAAAGTGTAAACAGTGGCGACGCGGACAGGATTTAGCGTGCTGTGTGATTGTATTCATTCTGTGGTGGTGTGACTTGTGTTAGCAGCAATATGCCAACAACACCGTTAGATTTTCGGACTGTTTGTTGGAGATTTCTATCTGTTTTTTTTCGTTCATGTATTTTTGCATTATCAGAAAAGGCCGCATAATGATATCGAACATCAAAGATTCAGAAGTGGCAGGATGGTGCAAAAGTAGGTTTGCTCTTCTCTCTTTTCTTCTGTGGACTTTACTACATAGATGTGGTGAGGCAGAATTGAATCCTGGACCTACTCCCAACGTCAAGGCGGACAGTACGGCGAACGAGACTGAAGACTGCCAGTGAGACCTCAGCTACACCCACCCTCTCCCCCTGTTGTGCTTGTCCTGAACCGACCCTGAAGGATGTCATGACATGCATGCACAATCTGAGTATGAAAATTGTGTGATTTTGAAGATATGAAAGAGGACATGAAAGAGATGAAAAGGAACGTGTGTAGGGCATCATGAGGATGTCTTGTCTTTAAGACATTAAATGTATGAGCTAAAACGTAAGAATGAGAAGCTGAGGGAACATTTGACCTGACTGGCTGAGAAAGTTTTAGAATTAAAGCTTAAGGCCGATGATTTAGAAGGCAGGGGACAAAAAAAAAGAAACAACGTGATAATCTATGACATCCCCAGAAGGGAAAGTGAAACCAAGCAGGAGTGTGAGGAGTTAGTTCAAGATCTCATCACCGATAAACTCGAGCTGTCCAGTGACATTCATTTTGACAGACTTCATCGGTTAAACAGGAAGCGAGACTCCCCCACTACAGGCTGCTGAACATTCTACAAGGAAAGGAAAGACTGTTGGGTGTCAGGCGCAAAGTGAAAGGAACACGGATGTGTGTAGGGGAGGACTTCACTCAGCCAGTGAGAGAAATCAGGGGGAAAAAACTCGTTCCGCACTTTAAACGCTGCTAAAAATGCAAATAAAAAAGGTTCAACGGTTTTTCATCATCTCATAATTGAAGGCAAGGAATGTTAATTGGATGAGGAAGATAAGCTTAAACACGTCACTTAGGGAACGGGCCGGCATAATCGTGTACGTATAACTAAACTGAAACTACCTTGCAGATAAAAAAAAAATGTGAACATGGGAGGGGGGAAAAAAATCAAAGTATTGCACCAGTAGTTCATGAATGCTCTGAGAAAAATTCACATGTAAGTAGAGTCTGGGCTTGTGATACGCTTGTGTCAGTGGCAAGTATGTGTAGCCGTGTTCACACATGCCAGGTTTACGTCAGTTATTACGTGAACAAAACACAGTCGAATGAAGTAAACCAAAATATAAATGTTATTATATAACACTTATATTACTGATAATGAAAATGTTGTTGACTTCAACAACTGTTTCTCAAAAACTTGTTTCTCTGATGATATGTCTGATAATGTCACGGATGGTAGCTCTTTATTTGGCTGTTTGTTTGTTCAGGAATTACGGGAAACAAACGTGATTTTCTCCACATGAAGGGTGTATGTAAGAATGCTAAGGATCGTATGAGATAAAGTCAGTACAATATTATTAGCCCCAGGATGAATGGACAATACGTTTTATCTTGGTTGCACTGGAATGTTAGCGGCCTGCTTTCAATAATTGCTGATGAAGATTTTGTATTCTATGTATATTCTTTTGATCTTGTATGTTTTGTGAAACATTTGTGGAAGAGACTTTCATTCAACTTTTTTTTTTTTTTTTTTTTTTTTTTTTTTAGAAATTAGAAACACATTATTTTGTACAACTTGCTTTCGTTTTACAAGACAAAGAAGGCGCTCAGGTGGCGTTGTATGTTTGGTCAAAAAGGGGACTTGGCTTTATGTTACTCTGAAGTGCACTCACACTATTATGTTTACGATCTGTACAAATTTTTATGGGTTTGTCAAAAGATGCATGTTTGTACATACGTTCCACCGAAATATTTACCGTATTATTCTTTCTATGATGTTGTTGATAATAGCATTAATGATCTAGAAAGCTGTATTGCTGATGCTTTACTTTCTATGCCTTAGGTGTTTTTAATATCAGGAAATTTAAACAGCAGAACATCTGATGTTTTCACATGATTTGAAAGCACATGAAACAGCCAATAATTTTCAAACTAATGATAGTCCAGAGATATGTGACAGATGCTCTGCAGATAAATGTGGACACAGGTATGGGAAGTTGTTATCAAAATGTGTACGTCCTTCACAGTCCTTCGAATGAGACAATAAACAAAGGTTCCGTGCGTGAACGCACGCATAACATCTTGCGCACACGCAAATTCCATCATCAACTTTCGAAAGAGAAAGCTAGTTTGGCCGTTGGTATGGATGACACGTTACACATAGCATGCGCCCTTGTGTGAGAAATGGAAAGAATGAAGGAAGTAAGGGAAAGCGATGTGTGAACGATATTGACTAGGTGACACGGGAAACGACTGAATGAAGCGCCAGCTGGCAGCTCTTCAGTCGGCGCCACCCAGGTAGGGCAGCCGTTGTGTAAACAAGTGTGGATTGTAAAGCGCTTAGAGCTTGGTTTCTAGCCGAGAATAGGTGCTATATAAGTTTTCATGATAATAGCGTCATTGTGTCTATCTATCCTAAACGGCGTATGTAATGGTGACCGTCAAGGTCATTTCAAATACATATCAGAAAGTTGTAACAGTGTGAACGATTTTTCATAGCGTTCACTGACTTGTTTGCTGTTAGATTCTGTTTTGGATCTTCGATGTAAGTGAATGAATTGAGTCTGATCATTTTTCTCTTGAGTTTAGAGTAAAATAGGATCTAAACACTGAAATGTAGGAACATATAAACAAAAAAGCAGAGAGTTATTAAAAAAAAAATTCCAGTGACAAGATAAACATGCTCATTTTTCATGAGCAAATAAATTGTACTGGTATATTGTCTTTGATGCTTTTTCAGATTTTTTTTTTTCTTTTTTTTTTTTTTTTTTTTTTTTTTTTTTTTTTTTCTTTTTTTTGTAAACAGGTGTTTCCAGGGAAAAAATGGACACAGTCAATAATCATACTATTATTCAGAAAGGGCGCATCTGATGACTCTGGTAATTAAAAGGGTGTGTTATTGTGTGATATCAGCAATAAACTGTATAGTTCAATTATCAACTGCAGGTTACAGGAGTGGGTTAAACAAAATAAATTTACTGGTAAG
This sequence comes from Conus betulinus, assembly GCA_016801955.1. NCBI lineage: Eukaryota > Metazoa > Mollusca > Gastropoda > Neogastropoda > Conidae > Conus > Conus betulinus. The sequence continues at coordinate 24,601 of JADBJO010022980.1, forward strand.
TTTCAGGCAGATTTTACGAGTTCGAGTTCACGTCGGGGCAGATAATATTTTGTGGAGTGCGATGGATGTGTTTTTGTTTTATGTGTTTGTTTGTTTGTTTTTCAAATGAAAACAAACTGCAGCGTTACCGGAACACGACGAAAAAGCAAAAGAGCACACAAAACAAAGTGTGAAGTAACGCACTTTTAATGCACTTTTAATGTTTTTTTTTTCTTGTTTTTTGCGAAAATTTTTGTTTACGAGCAGTGTAAACATCAGTCAATAGTAAAATTCAACATCCTTTATCATGCCTGTCAATCGGACGGTTTTCCGAGCAGTTTAAGGTCACTTTACGGCAGTTTTGTGGCATTCATGGTTAGTCGAGCACAGCGGAAGAAGACCATGCGTGTTCACACAGTTCAAAGTGACACGTGCCGGCTTGCCCTTGTGTTGGCGTTTTGTCATCGCCACTATGCTACGACAGGCGGGTGACATCGAGTCCAGCCCTGGGGACCTGGTAGTCCATGTGAAATGGACTCAAGTTTAAATACGCCTAACAGTGTGAGCTCGGAGCAGATCGGCCAACAGTCTCGACAAATGATCACGTCACAGCAAAAAAACTTCACCGAATATGACAGAGGGACTGACCCATGGAGCACACTCTACAAAACTGGTTGGAAGAGGTGCAGAGAGTGTGAGAAGTGACGAATGGAGACAGCGTGACACTTCAAGAACTTGTAGACAATTCAATGTTTCAAAATCAGACTTTGATAAAAAAAAAAAAAAAAAAAAAAAAAAAAAAAAAAAAAACAAAAGAAAAAACGGTAGAAAAACAGAACGAACAAACTGATCACCTTGAAAATGAACTACGAACACAGAACTTGTGAAGGCCAGTGCGTGGGATCAGGAAAGGACCACTGGACATGCAGAAATCTTATCGGAGTGACGGGATGAGAGCCACGCTGGTGTGTGACAAACTTTACACGAATGACAGTGTGTACTCGAGCAACCGATCGAAAGGGGTTATCGTGAAGATCGACGAGCACAGGGAGCAACACGGTCATGTAGCAGACGCTGCAGCATGTCGACGAGGCACACAACACAGGGCAGTGGCCGGTCACAGTGCGATAGCATACTTGCAGCACAGGCAGTGACCGGAGTTCATGCCACAGTGTGGAGGGAGAGGCCAGAGGGGGTACTCTTCAGGCCGACAACAAACTCCTTTCCACTTCCGAATTTTCCCCTCTACCTGGGAAGAAGACAGAAGACTTGGGGAGGACAGACAGGAAGAAGGAAGCAGCTGTAATGCTGAGGGGCGCAGTGACAGGCAACGACACCAGGCTGCGCTGAGGGTGACCAGTTGTGCGGCTCTCACAGGAGCCACAGTGGGCGCCGAGGGGGCCGCGCTGATGACGACCCGGATGCCAACCTTGACCTTGACCACTATGCAGATGAGGGCGACAGCAACATGTATGGCAGCAGACCTGTTAACGGCATCAATACACGCTTGGGTGGTCGGGGCAACAGCAGAGGCAGTCAAGGGGGAGGGGGAGGGGGGGGGGGGGGGGGGGAGGGAGGCGGTCAAATTGGATGTACCAGAGGTAGGGGCAGAGATGGGGGACAGGGACGTCAGGTGTGACAACAATCACCAGCAAGTGACAAGACATGAAGTGAAGGCAGGCCAGCCACCAGCAAATGACAAGACATGAAGTGAAGGCAGGCCAGCCACCAGTAAGTAAAAGACATGAAGTGAAGACAGGCCAGCCACCAGCAAATGACAAGACATGAAGTGAAGGCAGGCCAGCCACCAGCAAGTGACAAGACATTAAGTGGAAAACAGGCAGCCACCAGCAGTGACAAGACATGAAGTGAAAACAGGCCAGCCACCAGCAAGTGACAAGACATGAAGTGAAAACAGGCCAGCCACCAGTAAGTGACAAGACATTAAGTAAGGGAGCCCAGTAAGACTGTTGTCACGGGGTATTGGTAGCCTCGTGGCAAGACTGCAGCAGCAGGGCTTTGTGGCTTATAGTTTACAATGTGACATTGCTTGTCGTCAGGAAACATCACTGATAACACTGATCATCTATCTAATTATTTTCCTGTATATGATATTTCCTGGACTCCGCCCACAAACTGTCTGATCGTGGGAAAATGTCAGGAGTTGTGTTGATCCTAGTAAGGAAAACACAGGCGAAAATAGTGAAACACATTTCTGTGGCTTTTCACCATATTCTTTGTTTCAGATGTTCAGGCAGCACATTTGGTGCGAACAATGATGTCATATGAGTTTGTACGTACATTCACCCAAAAGACTCGCCATACTATAAACGTCCAGAAACGGAAAATGGCATCATAAGTTGGGACTTTTGATTATCACATTTGATTAAAACTATGCTGACACATACTTTACTATTATTGCTTTTTATAATTATTATGCTGTATCGCACCACGGCTCTCTCAAGAGTAGGCCTTTCCTCTGAATCTGAGGTAGACAGTGAACCGCCCCAGCTCTAGTGCTTTAAGTGCATGTACGTGTCAAAGAAACAAGGGTGGGATTTTCTTCGTCATAA
>JADBJO010022981.1:0-5000 GCA_016801955.1 Conus betulinus
GAATCGGAGGTGTTGAATTCGACGAATCATAGTCCAGCACATAAATCGGTACTTATAATAAAAGAGCAGAGATGAAAAAGAAGATTAAACAACCAAACAGCTAACTGACTTTTGTTACGTTCAAAATCCACTTTATCTGTAACGCAAACAAGACAAGTGTCCTTGAAGGCTGGAGCTCAAAATAAAATCTCTTCTTATCATGTTCAGACATTCATTCCCCCACCTCACCCCAACCCCCGGTACCAACGATAGGAACACCGTATGTGGTGGTGCAGAAATCGAACAGCCTTGTCATGCATTGTACCAGCCGTGAAAGAATGTCTTTTAACACTGGTAAATGATATTTAGCCTGCTCTGGTTGGCTAATTCATGTGTTTTTACGTTGTTACTATAGCACATTTGCTTCCGTGTGTCATTTTTCTTCCTTCTTTTCTTTCTTCCTTTTTCTCTCTCTCTCTTGTTGTCTGTCTTTTTCTTTCATTCTCTTTCCCCGTCTTTCTTTCCTTCTGTCTTTTCCTGATACTTTCCATTCTCTCTTTTTCGCATGTACAGAGTGAACGTGTTATTATATCAAACAATAGAACACCAATAAACCCTGGCCCTTTGTATCAAAAGCCAAAACGCTAAAGTCAACGTGAGAATGTCCATTAGTAACACAACATACGAACTTACATGGTACGAGAGAGTGTGGTTATTTGTTGGGGAAAAAAAGGGGGGGGGGGGGGGGCAAGAGGAGGGTGGAGGCCCCTTCTTTTCAATGAAAAAAGGAAAAAAATGTTAAAAGATTTTCAATATGTGGAAAAAAAAGAGGTTGGAGGCAAAACAACAAACAAAACAAAGCCCAAACACTGGTAATAGAAGTGATCAAATTCACGTGTCTGCCTCTTTGCTGGGTCTCAAAGGCTGCGGCCTACTTTTGTTTTCAGCAGACTTGCTGATGATGAAGCCAAGGGTCTGAGAGGAATCACCAGCCACAGCGATGAAACCCTGCAGGGTCATGTTGCTCACAGGGCAACCAGTCACATGTACCCGTGGGATGATGGCGCTGCTTTCAGTACCAATATCCCCCTTCCTCTCCCCCCCCCCTCCCTTTCCCCTTGCCTTGTTCTGCGCGTAACTTCCCATTTTCTGTCAGACTGGTTAACCGTTTCTCTGTCATCTGCTGTTTTTCTACCTTTGCGGACCATTCTCACGAACACGTTCTGGATATTATTTCAAATTTTTCTTTCTGGTCGCAGTTCATAACATGCCAGATTTTTTTTTTTTTTTTTTTTTCGGAAATTGTACACATCATCTAGAGTGGACACCAGATTTCGTTCTGCAGTTTCTATCTGCCCATACGGCCGCTGTTGTGTGTCTCTTGTTACATGTATTTTTTTTTTTCGGTCTGGGAAATGACAATTGAAGGGGTGTTTCCTGGTCAGGGAAGTCAGTAGTCTAGTTACCGTATCCTTCGTTGTCTTTACGTCGTTTGTTGATCACACCTGATTGGGTACTGTTACTTTTTTTTCGAAATGTAATTTTCCTCTGTGTGTTGACAGTCCTGAGGAAGCCCAGTGTGGTCGGCTGGACTGTGAGAGCAAAAGACTGAAAGATGAACAGCTATCCACACATGTTGTACCAGGGGCGGACTCACAGTCCACGTGCCGAACAATCGGGCGACGAAGGTTAGTGTCCCACGTCTTTTTCTGTCAAGACTCAGTCTGTCTTAGGGCCGGCCTTTACTGAACGAACAATTACCTCAACAAATCTTAAATAAATGTCAGCGAACCGCCAAGAGAAACGTGGACAAACGAGTCACAAGACAAAAACACGACGCGTTTCGACCTCTTAGGTCTTCTTCAGGCAAGACACGTACAAATAGGACAATGAAAATGAAGAGTTTGTCACTTAGCTTGATCTCTTCAGCGCAAGGCAGGCGTTGATATCGAATCTCGCTTTGCAACTAGAACAAGTTACCTCGCCAAACGAGGTCGCGGACTTACAGCGAAGTCTAGCTCCTTACTCTGAACTCCCAAGATCCACACTCCTGTTGGAACAGATCCTCGTGGTGCGACGATCCAAAGAGCGTTTCCTAACTGGGCAAACTTCTTTTAAGTAAGAGAACACGTCATCACACCGAACGAAATACGACTCGCTTTACACCCAGGATTTGGCCGAAACTCTAAAGAAGCATTAAGAAGTCCGTCCGTCCATCCAACCAGGGTAAACCGCATGAAGGTAACTGAATGACGATTAATACATTCAGCATGCTGTGTGAAACATAGCCCATTTACGCACACTGGGTGAACAGATATGCATGCTCAACTGAAATAATTGTCAAGCCCTCTGACCGTAGAGTTCTTTCAAACAGCTGTGAAATCGACTGTAGCCACGAGTCAGTTCCAAATCTGACTTCTTTCTTTCCAGTGAACTTTCAGCTTGGGATATTACTGTCGAGGTGAATGAAATGTCTACTTTCACATCAACTGCAAAGTAAGTAACATTTTAGACCGACCGCCATTTTGTTTTTCATCACAAGAGAGTTTTTATCTGGTTACGCACCTCTGCGCGAACGTGAGGGCATTGTGTGCATGCAATAAGGTGAGAACTTTGACCAGAACATCGGGAGATTCTCCCTCTCCGGAGCGCGCGACCCATACTCTCACCCGAACTAGCCTAACCCTGATTCTTACCCAAAGAGTGTAAAGACACCCCCCCCCCCTCACGCACCACACACACACACACACACACACACACACACACACACACAAAGAAAGAAAGAAGGAAGGAAATGAAATGAAATAAAACAAATCAACTTCATAAGTAAATTGTGCTTAAAGTGTGTGTGGTGTAAGAGAGTTGTTTTCTCCTTTCTCCACTAAAGCTAAACAATAACAAAACAAAACAACAACAACAACAACAAAACACAACAAACAAACACACACACAAACAAAAAACACGTCCTCCGAACATTAACAGTTCCACGAGTATGAAGACCAGTCCTCTTTCCTCTGGTACTGTCGGGTTTCGCGTAATTCGAACCCCCAGGATCTAACGTAACAGATCATGCCGTTCAGAATAAGATGGCCGTGACAGTTTGCGGTAGGATGGCCGTGATCACGTCAGGCCGGGTGTTCCAGGCGGTAGGATGGCCGTGACCACGTCACCGGGTGTTCCAGGCGGTAGGATGGCCGTGATGACGTCACCGGGTGTTCCAGGCGGTAGGATCGCCGTGATCACGTCACCGGGTGTTTCAGGCGGGTGATCACGTCAGTTCTTGAACTAACATTTCGTCCAATCAACAACGACCGTTGCTTTTTCAAAAATCTTTTTGATCATCTTTGCATTCAAAGTTTGTTTCATGGCTTTTCTCCCCTTTGACACTGCAAATTGTACTGAACTGTATTTCCCTATCATCTGTTGCATGTCATTGCTCTGTCTTGTTTTTACTGGCTTTGTATTTCATTATGTTGCACTGCACACTGTGGCAATATATTACATTGTGTTGTATTTCATTTTGTTACATTGCATTGTTCTGTTTTCTTTTTGTTGTACTGTTTTGATTTTCACTGAATTGCATTTCATTGTATTTGCACTGTACTGCACTTTATAGTATGTTTTGCATCGTACTCCATTGCATTGTGATGTATTGTTAATTCACCGTTTGGCATTGTAGGCCTACCGGGCTGTATATCACTATATTCCACTGCGATGCAAGCCATTGTATTATATTGCATTGCACTGCACTGTAACATTCTTGTCAATACACATTTCCTTGAGCGGAATTTGCCGAGACTGCTACCACTGGGGGGCAATTCGTCGTCCGAGTACAACGCCAGTTACCTGTGTGTGTGTGTGTGTGTGTGTGTGTGTGTGTGTGTGTGTGTGTGTGTGTGTGTGTGTGTGTGCGTGCGCGTGCGTGCGTGCGTGCGTGCGTGCGTTCTACCACACACGTGCCAAAGACAATTACCTCGTTGCCGTGTGTTCGTTTACGTGCGTTGAATGCCTCCTGAACACAGAACTTTCGGTTTGTCCCTTTCAACTGAAAGACACGCACTCAGCCCACCAACGAAAGTCTAGTGGAGATGGAAGGGGGAAAAAAGCGCCTCGAGCCAGATTCGAACCCGGTGTCATCTCATTACCGGGGCCGGTGCCGTAACCACTTGACCCTTCCGCCACTTACCACAGATAACCTACACCATCGACACGTCTGGTGATCCTTCTATCTGCACTCACAGACCAGAGGTTCAATAATCTGTCTATTACCTCGCTTTGTAGCCTAAAATTTCCTGATGACTGACTGAAGGTTTAAAACTGGTTGCTCGAAAATAATTAACAAAATGATACTAAATTGCCCGTCAAGCACATGAAATTGGACACTTTAAAGGTACAGTTGAGTATTGGAGCACGCTACTATGATGAGAGAGAGAGAGAGAGAGAGAGAGAGAGAGAGAGAGAGAGAGAGACAGAGAGAGAGAGAGAGAGAGAGAGAGAGAGAGAGAGAGAGAGAGAGAGAGATGCGCTGAGTGTATAACTGGATACGACAAAATTTGACACTGACAATTTTCACCACGAGTTTAGCTGATTTACACAGGGACCTTTTTTTTTTTTTTTTTTTCAAATGGACCACATTAAACATCATTAACTATCTTAACAACATTAACAACCAGCAGAACGGGAAAACCAAGGAGATTTTTTTTTCTCTCCTGCGGAGGAAAGCAACGAATGGTTCACAGTGCCATCGAATGCACAGAAGCACTTGCAGTTCGTAACAGCCTGTACGTTTCCCTTCGACTGTCAAAGGTCAGAGTGTTTATGTGATCCGGTACTCCCAGCTGTACGGGATCGTGTCATTATTGGGACAACTACCGCAGGTCCGGCTGTTTAACGGTCCCTACGCTCCATCACTAACAAACCGCGAGGCGGGTCTCTACTACATCAGTCACAGCTGCGACTTTTTTGAGGGTTCAGTCCTTACGGTGGACTACACAACGCACGACTGTTCATCACACTGTCCA
>JADBJO010022981.1:7500-27151 GCA_016801955.1 Conus betulinus
GGAGGGGTGGGGTGACGATTGGGGGTCTGTAGCCACATGGCTGTTGGTCACTTCGGTAGTTAAAGAGGAGGGGTGGGGTGACGATTGGGGGTCTGTAGCCACATGGCTGTGGGTCACGTCGGTAGTTAAAGAGGAGGGGTGGGGGTGACGATTGGGGGCCTCCAGCCTTCAACCCCAGCCAAATGCTAACAGAATTTTGCTTCATTCTGGGTAAAAGAAGTCTTGTTTGTCGGTCTGTCAGTGAATTAATCACTGTTTTCATTATTTCCATTGTGAAGAGGTCCGCAGTCGCACCCAGCGTTCGGCTGAAGGGCTGAGGGGCCTGAGCTCAAACCACTCGTGGGTCAGCAGTGCTCACTGGACTACCTGATTCAGTTCAGGGAACATTTCATCGGTGGAAAAGGTAGAGGTGGGCCCCGCCTTCCCTACTACCGTGTCCTGGACACTGTATAACTCTTACAATTCGTCGTCGTCCTCTGTGACTGAACATCATCATTTCATCGGTGGAAAAGAGAGAGGTGGGCCCCGCCTTGCCTACTACCGTGTCCCGGACACTGTATAACTCTTACATTTCGTCGTCCTCTGTGACTTAACATCGCTACAAACAAAATGTCTTTAAAGTGGTTCGTCAAATCTTTGCCCACTTCAAAAAGATGTTTGCATGACAAATATCTCAACGTGGTTTAAGTCTTGAGGCAAACACAGACTGTCAGGTCACCGAATGGCAACCTGTTGGGAAGTGAGTGATAAAAATAGTGCCCGGCGGGGAAGGGAACGCACGTATCATTTGTGCAGGGATTGTCGTGCGCAGGTTATGCGTCCTCCGACTGCCACTTTTTTTTTAAAGCGGAGAAAATACCTCTTTGGTATTGCTGCCAAATCACTATTATTTAACGTGGCCGAAGTTGAACAGGTGATAAAGCCGAATGTGTAATGCAGTTAAATGCATCACACGCTATTCAGGTGTCCTTGTTCAATTTCTCTTTTGTAATCATTAGGTTGTTCCGAGTTCTGAATTAGTGGATGCAGACTGTGTATGTTTTATCTTTGATGCAACCATTGTGTATGTTTTATCTTTGATGCAATGATTGTGTATGTTTTATCTTTGATGCAAGAATTGTGTATGTTTCATCTTTGATGCAAGGATTGTGTATGTTTATCTTTAATGCAAGGATTGTGTATGTTTTATCTTTGATGCAACGATTGTGTATGTTTCATCTTTGATGCAACGATTGTGTGTATGTTTAATCTTTGATGCAACGATTGTGTATGTTTTATCTTTGATGCAACGATTGTGTGTGTTTTATCTTTGATGCAACCATTGTGTATGTTTCATCTTTGATGCAACGATTGTGTATGTTTAATCTTTGATGCAACGATGGTGTATGTTTTACCTTTGATGCAACGATTGTGTATGTTTTTTATCTTTGATGCAACGATGGTGTATGTTTTATCTTTGATGCAACGATTGTGTGTGTTTTATCTTTGATGCAACGATTGTGTATGTTTTATCTTTGATGCAGCCATTGTGTATGTTTCATCTTTGATGCAACGATTATGTATGTTTCATCTTTGATGCAACCACTGTGTATGTTTTATCTTTGATGCAACGGAGCTCGGTGCACACGTGTACCCGACGCTCGTTTTCATAATGAATCCCGGACCAAGATGAACGTCGTCTTCAGAGGTTAGAGCTCAGGAAAGAAAGCGTTCTCTGATACGTAATCCTCCATATTTTCTGTTCACCACAGCAGTAACGTCCCCTGATTGACAGGCTGTTCATTAAGTGTGCGATTCCTGCTCCCCTGGCCCAGTTGGCTACTGTGACAGAATATCTGGTGACCATTGATCTCTACGTTAACACCAAGTTTTTCACTGGTGCAGGTCTTTAAAAGCGTTTCCATAATTCAGCAAGCATGGAAAAATATACAGATCAAAGGACCTTTACTGTGCCTAGCTGATCGTCTGACGCACCGGTGCATGCTCTGACTGTAGACCTCTCATTCCACGACGCTCCCCCTCGTTATTAAAATATGATTATCATATGCAGGGATGCAGGCAAAATGCACTCTCGCATAGGCACATGCACTCTGTCACTCACATCGGGCCCGCACAAAGGTGACGGGAAACCAATAACATTTCACAGAAAAATCAACTTTTATTTAACTTGACTCCGAGCCCCCACCCGTCACTACACAACACAATTATCTGTATCATACAACAATGTAAACACCATACAGACAATCTCATAAATCGCATCCCCTGTTCTTCAGTGATTCTTACTTAACCAGGAAAGACAATATTTCACTATTACATTTGCACATTTATAAACTTAAGAACAAATGAAACGTCCATAACTTGCCAGCATTCCTTGGTTGACCGTCAGTTTCTCTCATCACACTGTGCGACCACGAGCTGAAGCTGCCACACTGTTGTGTCCTCCCGATTGGCCAAATCCCAGTTGGGGGACACTGGCAACGTAGCTCGCGTTCGCACCCTCAGACCGAGTCTCCCGGACTCCACTGCACTTCGCCCTCTCACGGAAAGGGCTCCTGTCGGCCTCTCCCACAGGTCTTCTCTGGCTGCAAACACCCCACCGTTGTCTGGCAGCTCCCTGTCTAGGCTCCAACAGGCTAACACGTCTTGCTGTCGACCGTCCCCACACGGGAGACAATTCTTCTCGTCGTCGGCTCCGAGCTACAGCAACCTCCACTGTGTCTTACGTCCCCACCTAGGAGACAACGAGGCGACAGCAAACCTCTGCTTCTCGCTGTATTTTCTTGAGCCCTCAGCAAGACGGGCGAGTTCACTTTCCCTAAGTGAGTCACACACTTCCTGGTTTTCCAGGCACCTTATATCCATTCTCAAAGAAAGAGAGAAACCCGAGTTAACTGGTTCAACCAATGGAATCATCACTGGCTCACACATATCACACGATTTGTACCAATAAATCCCTGAGTTATTTTTGTTCACCCAATGGAATCACTAGTCACCTACACATACACACACACACCACAACTGTTAGCACCAACAAGGACTTGGGTACCAAGTGGTTAATGCATAACCTCCTATTCAACTCATGTCCATTCCCCAAAGCTACCCATTATACTACCTGGCCTGGACTTCTCTACCAGCCAGGACTGATGCTTCAAGTATTTACTACCTCTACATACGACAAGGTGCAAATTACTCAATAGGCCGAAGCCTTCCATTCATGCCTCAGAAGAAAGAACGACTGAAGGGTCGCTGTACTCTGCCTGCAGGCTGACGGTCGCCTACCCGTGACGGTCACCTGACACGATTGCCTTCCTTTTAGCCCGCTGGACAACCCAGTTAATAGCCAGTCTCATGGTGGACACTCTTCTCTAGCCAGGACCGGCAGGTCGGCAACTACTTGTCACTATCCCTCGGACATGTGAAACACTTCCCAGTAACTCCCCTCCTTCAGTAAACGACTCGGGGTATTCCCCTCTGGTGATGCCTGAATTTGCACACTTGAAGAACCCAAGGAACTTGCTCTCAACAACAGCAAAACTACCCTTAATTTGCCTAAATGCTCGAGAACATTCGGCCGACTCATGACACACCCCCGTACCTAAGAATGTTGTTCCAATCAACATTTCCTCTAGGACGAATGTTCTCAGATTGGATAAAACAAACTCATTGCATGGGTCGATATAACAATACTACCCCTATGCTTCAAGACATCACTTCCATCAACATCTCTAACATGGGTAATGTGCTCAATTAAAACCAATATCATCAATAAGATAATCCAAAGGTCACTCTTGGTCAGTCATAACGACTGTGCACAACATTTAACTCTAAACTGGCTCACATATAATACAGAACTCTCTCTATAGCGTTAGCTATCAGCATGTTCATACATATTAATTAATCATTCCATCCACTTCTAATAATAGCACAGCCATGATTAACCCAAGATTCAATTCAGGGTGTGGCCACAATCCACAAAGACAAGATTCAAATTCAAGCGTGTGCCCCAACGTACGTAACATCAAAATCAAATTCAGGCGTGTGGCCACAATCTGCTCACACGGTCTCACACACAATATGCAAATCAAACATTTATCCTGATTTCACAACTTAAGGACATTTTCACACTTTACCGAGCAGTGAACGAAACAACATGAGCAAACAGATATCAACCAAAAAATCAAAAAATCATAACACATGGCATACACTCAACCATAATGGCAATGAACAAAAGCATCATCAACTGATACACATATATCAAAAAATGAAAATAACACATGAATATAGGCTCAACCACGCCCCACAAGGGGCCATCAAAATCAAACAAAAGGAAAACAGTATTTCAGAGTCACCACAGTTGTGTACACCCAACTAGCCAGCTACCTTATTTACCCCGTAGCTGTCCGTAACGATGATCGTTCACGCCACACAACAGCAGCCCGTAGGCAGTGGTCATATACTATTGTCCCACTGCTACCGCTCACACTTAAAGCGGCAACACCCTGAAGGCATTGCTCCTACTATTGTTCTACTTCTGTTGTTCACACTACAACAGCACACCCCGGAGGCATTATTCCAACCCTTGACCTACTCCTGCCCCCTCTCAATCTTGACCGCCGTTTGTGGCTCGCCAATAGTACCTGGGGCAGATAGTTTTGCGCACCAGGCTTTACAAGAGAGTCAGCGCACCTTTCACACATTTTAGTCCTTAAAGGAGCGCGTGAAAATCTGCGCGATCCTCTTCTAGCCTGTTCGGCAAAATCCCCTTGCATTCAGCCCCCTTGACTTTCATTGCCTCAGGGTCTGTTGTGCGAAGATCACGTGAACTGGGCTGTCGCGCCCATTCACTGCGACGACGATCATCTCCCCTTTTCAAAATGTTAAGAGATGATCCCTCACTCATCTTATCCGAATCCATCTTCTTTTCTCTGTGTGGAACTTCCTTGGTTCGAATCCCACTCAGTGCCTATGCCCACTGCTTTATGGGCGTTTTTTTCTTCTCCTTTTTCCAACACTGGCTTGTCTGCTCCTATGAGCCGACTATCTTTGGCAGTTTCTAACGATGGCTGGTCACCTCGACCTTCTTGCCATGCGTTATTACAGCCACCCTGGTTCCAGCCCAGCTGCCGGTTCCAGTTACTCTGTGGTCCCTCTTGGCCCCGACCCTGGGGTCTGCCACCGTGGCTCCTACATTTCTGACTACCACGGCAACGCCAACAACTTTTTGAACCACCACTACGACCACACCACCATGGCCTACAGCACTGCCACTACGGCCGTCTCCACGGCCCACGGCCCCGCCACTACGGCCACCTCCATGGCCTACGGCACCGCCACTACGGCCACCTCCATGGCCTACGGCACCGCCCGACGGCCTAGTAAACTAACACTACGACCGACTTCCTGGTCCACTGCACCACCACCACGCACACCATGATCAGCGCTAGCTCTACTGCCAGCGGCGCCTGTGCACTTCACCTGCTTTCTGTTTACTTTCCTGTAGGAGTCCCTACCCTGCACTATCCTTGCTTTCCCTACTTGACTGGCAGCCTGGTTAGGCTTTGGGAGGATGTATCTACCCCCTAACAAAGCTGGATAGGGAAGATTGTTTTGCACTGCTGCAGTGAGAGTACTCCTGACAAACTCTGACTCTACCTTAACGGGCCAAAGGTAGCCGATTAATTCTTCCATCTGCATATCGCACGCAGGTGGTTTCCCCTGTGTAGTCTGTGTCTCTCACTCAAAAAACCGGGTTCTACCATTGCCGCCAGAGTCAATCCTGTATATCAACAAGCAGGTCACCGGCTTCCCGTTTACTACTGCCCTGCCCTAGTTGGTGGTGGCACTCTGCCTGCCTCCTGTGAAACTGTATCAACGGCAACAACTGAATGTATTCGCAGTCCGCTACAGTCCTTGGCGATATGACCCTCTCGCCCACATTTAAAACATGTGCGCTTCCCCCTGGCCTTCTCTTGAGTCCCACTGTTGCCTCGGGACTTCGAGTTCGCCTCTACGTGCGATCTCACCTCCCTTCTGTAGTGAGTCGGCGACTCACTCTCTGACTGTGCGGTCTGCGCATTACGGAACAAGCTGTTTGTTCCTTTCAAAACATAGCGCTGTTCATGGGCAGCTTCATACCTGTCTGCGACTTTCACTAACTCTTCTAAGCTTTTTATTTCTCTTTCTGCCAAGAACACAGTGAGGTCTCTCCGATACGTGGACAGGATTTGCTCTCTCTAACGATCTCTTCCCTCAACTGTTCAAAAGTCTGTTCAATACTCCCTATTCTCATCCATTTATCAAAGAGAGACCTGACCCGATAAAGGAACTGTACATGTGCCTCGCCTGGCTTACGCGTGGCCTCTCTGAACATTTTCCTGTATCTATCAGCTGTTACCTGGTACCTTTGAAACAAAGCATCACGCACAGACACATAATCCGTCTGTTTTTCCAATGGTAGGCAGCAAAAAAAAACGTTTCTCTGGCCATAGGTGTCAACAGTGCGGACAGATGTGTGGCCCACCGTTCTTCGGGTAAGCCCTGATCTTTGGCAATCCTTTCAAACTGTGAGAGGAAATCCTCTAAATGATCTGGATTATCATCAAACGTTGGCATACTAGTTAAGGGATTGTAAATATGAAGTAAAGTTCTGGCTTTTGCCTCCACTTCTAGTTTCTTACCTAGATTCAACAATCTTAATTTTTTCTAGCTCAAACTGCCGTACCTCTCTTTCTCTTTCTCTCTTCCTCTCGTTTCTCTCTTTCTCTGTCTTCTTTCTCTCTCTCTTTCTCTCTTTCTCTCTTCTCTTTCTCTCTCTCTCTCTCTCTTCTCTTTTCTCCTTTCTCTCTCTCTCTCTCTTCTCCGTTCTCTTTCTCTCTCTCTTTCTCTCTCTTTTCTCTCTTTCTCTCTCCTCTTCTCTCTTCTCTTTCTTTCTCTTTCTCTCTCTTTTTTCTTCCCTTCCCTTTGTATTTTCTGAGCCTCGATTACGGGGCCAGTTCTCATCTACATATGCCTTCAGTTTCTGGACCCTTTAGTCCTAAAGCTTTTCCTTCTTCTATGAGGTCCATCTTTTTCAGCGGACCCATTGTCTCAGCACCCTCTTCAGTCGACATTTTGAAGCTATCTAACCCTCGATCAGCCAGCTAATACAACCACAGTAACAAGCGATATCCACATCACTCCTAAATAAAGCGATCCACACGATCACTCCTAAATAAAGCGATCAAACAGTTGTGCTACACACAATCAATCTCAACAGCAACCAAATCAAGCAAGTTCAAACAACAGGCACAGTCATGTAAAAAGATCAAAACAATCAACACATGACTAACGTCTTCCCGGTAAAAAAAAAAAAAATATCTAGGTTTTCCACAATTATGACAAATTTCAAATCCTTTAGCAATTGAAACAAAACCCATCAAATCAAAATCACTTATGACTCATTTGTTCATCCCGGACGAGCCCCCAATTTGTGACGGGTCTCCGACGCTCCCCCTCGTTATTGAAATATGATTATCATATGCAGGGATGCAGGGGGTTATAGACAGAAGTATTTACGCTTTCACAACCAAAATGCGCTCTCGCATAGGCACATGCACTCTGTCACTCACATCGGGCCCGCACAAAGGTGACGGGGAAACCAATAACATTTCACAGAAAATAATCAACTTTTATTTAACTTGACTCCGAGCCCCCACCCGTCACTACACAACACAATTATCTGTATCATACAACAATGTAAACACCATACAGACAATCTCATAAATCGCATCCCCTGTTCTTCAGTGATTCTTACTTAACCAGGAAAGACAATATTTCACTATTACATTTGCACATTTATAAACTTAAGAACAAATGAAACGTCCATAACTTGCCAGCATTCCTTGGTTGACCGTCAGTTTTTTTCTCTCATCACTGTGCGACCACGAGCTGAAGCTGCCACACTGTGTTGTGTCCTCCCGATGGCCAAATCCCAGTTGGGGGACACTGGCAACGTAGCTTTAGTCGCACCCTCACACCGAGTCTCCGGACTCCACCGCACACTCCGCCCTCTCCACGGAAAGGGCTCCTGTCGGCCTCTCCCACAGGTCTTCTCTGGCTGCAAACACCCCACCGTTGTCTGGCAGCTCCCTGTCTAGGCTCCAACAGCTAACACGTCTTGCTGTCGACCGTCCCCACACGGGAGACAATTCTTCTCGTCGTCGGCTCCGAGGCTACAGCAACCTCCACTGTCTTACGTCCCCACCTAGGACAACGAGGCGACAGCAAACCTCTGCTTCTCGCTGTATTTTCTTGAGCCCTCAGCAAGACGGGCGAGTTCACTTTCCCTTAAGTGAGTCACACACTTCCTGGTTTTCCAGGCACCTTATATCCATTCTCAAAAAAGAGAGAACTCGAGTTTAACTGGTTCAACCAATGGAATCACTGGCACACACATATCACACGATTTGTACCAATAAATCCCCAAGTTATTTTTATTCCACCAATGGAATCACTAGTCACCTACACACACACACACACACCACAGCTGTTAGCACCAACAAGGACTTGGGTACCAAGTGGTTAATGCATAACCTCCTATTCAACTCATGTTCCATTCCCCAAAGCTACCCATTATACTAACAGCCTGGACTTCTCTACCAGCCAGGACTGATGCTTCAAGTATTTACTACCTCTATAGACAACAAGGTGCAACCACTCAATAGGCCGAAGCCTTCCATTCATGCCTCAGAACAAGAACGACTGAAGGGTCGCTGTACTCTGCCTGCAGGCTGACGGTCGCCTACCCGTGACGGTCACCTGACACGATTGCCTATAGTCTTTTGTTTATGCCATTGGGTATGTTTTTAGGATAGAAGGTGGATGGTTACTTTTGATGTCTACGTAGATGGGTATATCGTTAGGTTTTTTATATGGTTTGTATACATGGTCATTAAGGTCTAATGTTATGTCTAGGTAGTTTACTACCTTCTTGTTGGCTTCTACTGTGATTTTTAAGTTATGGCTTTGGAAGATTTTTACAAAGTTCTTTTTTCTTATTTTGAATGGTTTTTGGTTTATTGTTTAGCGCGGCAAGGCCGTCGTCTCTGTACAAGCCAACCTGTTTACCAAGTGCTTTCTGTATATTGAATAACATGAATAGTCCAACTAGTTCACATGTTTCGGCACCATCATATGAACCCATTGTGACATCAAATGTGGAATTATTGCTGTTTTTTTTTGTCCAAGTATCATTACTGCTGTGGAGTAGAGTTTTTTAGTGTGTGAAGATGATTTCCATCTCAGCCTCTGTTATGTTTGTGTATTTGTTAGCAATTTTAAAGCTTTGGTAAGCAATTCCTCATCTATAGATGGATAAAAAATCCACTATGTCAAAAGTGATGAACACTGTGTGTTTTTCTGTTTGTTAATTTCCTTGAACCATTGGATAACTTCATAGCTATTTTTCCAAAGGTTGTATTCAGTGTTTGATTTTATGTCCTCTATAGACTTTTCCAGAATTTTTTTGCTTATTTTGCCTAATTCAGACTTGGATGGGTTTATTAATCTACATGTTGGGTTGTTGGGGAAATTAGGTTTGTGATCTTTAAGTGTTATAAAAGCTTCTTTTATTGCTGTTGTTTCTATCCTATCATTTTCCATAGATTCTTTTTCTTTTTTACAAATGCTGTCATATGTGGTTTTATCAGTTTTTTTTGTAGTTTTTCTGAATATTTTTGTTGAGGAGGAGTTGAGAGTATTCATTAGGTTCCATTTTATAGAAATTGCTTGTCTTATCAGCCTTTACGAATACCTTTTTGTCATTTTGAATTTGTTTTTATTCCATTTTGTAATTTTGTTTGGAAATTGTTGTATGATTTTCTGAATTCAATATTGGCTATTAGTCTTTTCATATTGTCTTCAAAAGGTTTCATTTCCTCTATTATAGGTGGCGATCTCCATGACTTAAAACCGTATGTTTTTTATCTTCACATTTTGCATCAGGGTTTTTTTTATCTCTCACATTTTGCATAGTTTTTGTTTGCTCTTTCATGATATTCTTTTGATTTTTAGGTGGCACCTTTGGTTAGTTTTTTGAAAACTCAACAAACATACTACAGTATTGCACACCAGCTTTTTCTGGTATAGCATTCTTCTTAAAACCGAAAAGCAGAGGAGTCAAATTACCACTTTCCGCGGTCATTGAGAGGAGAAACAATCAGGTTTCGAAATATCGGTATCTGACCAGGAGATATATGTTAGTGAGCTTCCTCCCCATTGGAGATGGTCTCCCATTTCGGAGACTATAAGCTTGCTGAAGGTTCATTTTGAGAAGCATTTTTTATTCCCATTCACCCACTCAAGCACATACTGTCAGGTAGGCAGAATCATCTACCACTGCAGATATGAAGGGTTATCCCCCCCCCCCCCCCCCCCATTTCTACAATCTGAGACATAAGAGCAAGCTTTTGTTTATAATTATATATGTATATATATGTCTACCTATCTGTCTACTTACCTGTCTATCTATCTGTCTACCTATCTATCTATCTATCCATACGTGTGGTGGTGGTGGTGGTGTGTGTGTGTGGTGGAGGGTGAGGTGGTAGTGGTAATGGTGATGTGTAGGGGGGTGGAGGATGGGGTGGCCATGAGGAACGATGATATAATGGAATCAAACATGGTGTGTCTGCTGTAAAGCAATCTTCAGTCAAGCTACAGTATTGAATTAGTGCCCGAGCAAAGGCTCGGCTAGTTTAAAAAAAAAAAAAAGAAAAAGCCACTTTCCCTTTGTACAGCAAAAAGAAAACGCTCATTACGTTATCCGCATATTGCCAACGATGGTTGCTTGAACGTCTCGTCACACATATAGGTGATTGCAGACGTCTAAATAACATAGTGTTTACAATTTTTAGACTATTATCATAAAGAAGAGAAGAGGACGATGTGGTTACATAGAACAAAAATAAAGGACAGATGAATTATAGGACAGTAACTATGAAAAAATAGAGAAAAATAACTAAAGTAATCTAACTTACGATTATGATTATAAAATGTTCCTTAATGGACTTTCCAAAAGGTGTCTCGTTAATTAAACAGAGAAATAACTGGCAACGAATCTAAAAAGTCAAACACATTAACATGCCCAGTGTCAGCACTTGGTATAACACCATTCAAAAAGGGTTTCGTTAGTTCACAATCAAAAATCACATGTTGAACTGAAAGATCCCCACGACATACACACTTAACAGTCTGGCAATACTTGGTTCGTAGGGAATTACATAAAAGTCTAAAAGCCAGGCTTGAAACCGGTCGGCTAATCGACACAAAGTTTGACAGAGTTTGCTGACGAGGTTTTGATGAGGAACTGTATTGACTCCAGAAATCCCTTTCGATGATATGACTAATTTCCTTGTGTGACAAAGGACAGTCAACCTTAATACTACCTAATATATTCTTGCTCCCTTTTTTTTTTTTGCTGCTCTATCTGCTTGATCGTTAAAAATGAAGGAGGTGTGCGATGGGACCCACGAAAAACAACATTAGTACCTTTCATGTAAAGACAGTGCAACATGTACTTAATCTCAAATAATAATAATTCCTCTCTCTGTGTATTTTCAAAACAATGCAAACTTTTTAATACTGACTGACTGTGAATCAACACAAAACAGGATATTAAATATTGAGACTGGCAAGGAAATTAAATAATTTAATGCCATCAGGACAGCAACAGTTCAGTTCAGCTGTAAATATGGAATGACCCTTACCTAAATAATATGATTTTTCAGCTTTGTAATCTGGAATTACAAAGCCAGATCCCCCGCACTACCATCATCAAGAACTGAGCCGTCAGTGTATACTTTTTCAAATAGTTAGTAAACTTTTCTTCCATGTCAATTTTGACAGATGCTGCTAACACATGCGGCGACATCGCTTTATTTAGATCAGAAGAAAAAATGTTAACTTTTACTTCCGTTAGTTCCCAAGGGGGTACCGGCGGAACCAGTACGCGAGGCGCTACCTCGTGTGGGTTAATCTTTGATGAATTAAAAACGTCTGAAACATATGAACGAAGCGTCTCTAAATTTGAATTTTTTCTGTGCATTTTTTCGAAAAATCAATGTCGGATCGTGTATTTAACTCTTCAGGTCGTCCACGGCAATCCGTCTCACTACATATTTTTTACAGAACTTATTTCCTTTCTTCATCAAGTGGCAAAAGGCCTGCTATCTTATAAACTTCAGAGGACTTAGTGTGCACAGGTACACCCAGGGCCAAACTTTACAGCTTTACTGTCAATTCTTTGAAGTTTCTTTAAATGCGATCGCGGAGCTGAAAAGAATACTCCTGTCCGTAAGTCAATCTTGATCGTACAAGACTGGTTGCATCGAGTCTATATGTTTTTTTTCCAGTTTAGTTTTGGTGTAAGTAGGACGCCTAAAAATTTTACTTCAAGTTTATAAAAAAATTCCCGTCCTCCCAGAAAGAATATAGGCAAGTTACTTGGGTTATATCCATTGTTAAAGAGAACCAAATGTGTCTTTTCAACAGAGAATTGAAAGCCGTTCAAATGCATATAACTATTTAATTTATCCAGCTCGTTCTGAAAGAGCTTCTGAATATAAATCACAAAAGGATAGAATGTGCATACATATGTACCCCCCACCCCCACCCTGTCCCCCCCATCTTCAAAACTGGCAAGAGAATTGAACCAAGGGTCAGAGAGACCAAGACAACCATCGTGCCATCAGAGAAACCCACCGAGACTCCCCACAAAGTTAGCACTTCCGCAGCTGTGTGATGGAGATGGGAGAGGTCAGTGATTTCTGAGAAGTGACCAGTAAAATCCAGTCACTCCTCTGACCCTGACAAGGAACGACACATGACAGGGTACCTGGGCTGCATGGTCGATTTCCTCATCCCCTCCCACCCCCGCACCCCCACCCACGTCCCCCATAGTTGCCGTGTTTGTGAGGTTCCACCCAGACGCTGCAAGAGAAGTAGGCCTACTGCTGCTGCTGCTGCTACTCTCAGAGGAAGTCACTGGCTTGTTGCTTCATCCGACTGAGTCTGTTTCAGCGTGTCCCCCTCCTGACCTGACAAGGCGAAGACGCCAATGCTTTCTGGTCACTACCGGGTGGACACGGTGCATTCGATAAAAAGCATGTAGTACGCTGGTCCCCACATCAAACTGGTCACCTTGGTTTTTTTTTTTTTTGTTGTTGAAAATAATCATTTATATTCATTCATTTATTTGTTTGTTTATTGATTTATTTACGATTTATCATCTATTTATCTTATTTTATTATTCATTTATTTATTGTTTTGATATCTTGTTGAAGGTACTTAGCTGGTATTTTCAGAAGCGGATCAGTAATGGGAGGATGTGCTGAGGAAGAGGGAGGAGGGGGTGTTTACAGTCGTGGAATTCACATTGCACGAGAGAGAGAGAGAGAGAGAGAGAGAGAGAGAGAGAGAGAGAGAGAGAGAGAGAGAGAGAGTGTGTGTGTGTGTGTGTGTGTGTGTGTGTGTGTGTGTGTGTGTGTGTGTGTGTGTGTGCTCCTGACAGCGTCAATCCCGCATGGTCTGGGCCACTTTGAAAGCGGAAGATGCGCTGCCTGTTGTGTTAGGCTTTTAGCACCGACTTTACCTGTGCCATAACATTGTTCCATTCCACATTGATTCACACACACCTCCGCATACATAACTATGTGAGCGGGATTTCCCGGGTTTTTTACATACAGACCCAAAAGTCTTTGGAAAAGGTTTAAATATACAACCAGACTCCAAAGAAACACATTCTGCTCAGCTAGCATAGGGGTTGAACCAAAACCCTTGACATCAAAACAATATCGTTTCATCCCACAGAGTTCCTGCGGCAGCGACTTTTAAATCAGTGACAGATGAAATCCGTGACACTGTACAAACAGATGTGAACCTCCAAAGAAATCAGTCTGCTCAACCAGCCAAGGGGTTGGACCGAGGCTCTTCAAATCAAAACATTGATGTTGCTCCCACGAAGGATATTGGGGTGTAGCCACAAACTGCCGGCAGTGGTCGCTGGGTAAATGAGAGGAGTCGATGTCATTGACCGAGTGACCGCTGAAATCCAGTCGTCTGACAGGGAAAGACTGATGACTGGATGCTGGTGCCACACGATCGATTTTTTCCCCCCCCTTGATTCCAAGCAGGGTGTCCATGAGGGTGGTGCCACACAAATGCTTGAAGAGAAGCATTGCTGCTTCCGTTGCTGGTGGTGGTGATGTGGGTCATTAGATTACCGTTTCATCAGATCCGATCTGACTAGAATATTGATGCGAGTTCTGACCTATCGATAATGACTGGACGTTGTAGGACAGGGTTCTGAACGTTGTTCTCATCTCCCACATGAAACTGGCCAACTGTATGGTTTTCTTAATGCTATTCTCTTCCTCCCCCCCCCAGCACAACAATATCAACAATGATAATAACTCATGGTTGTATTTTGATAGGAAGCTAAGCCAGGCTAAGAGAGCTGCGGGAGCTATGGAAGCAGAGAGGAAGGATGATGGTGGTGGTGGTGTTACGTGTTTAGGTAACTCCATCACCCACTATCGCATCTCTCTATTGAAAACGAAACAAAGCAACAACAACATGAACAACAGCAACAAACAAACAAGAAGCAGCAAACAACAACTCCCCGCGCACACATGCAAGCACACACACACACACACACACACACACACACACACACACACACACACACACACACACACCACACACACACACACACACACACGCACACACACTGTTTTTGACAGATTTCATTNGATTGTAAATTTTATACGATTGCAAATACAATACACACACACACACACACACACCCACACACACACACACCACACACACACACACCCTTATCAAAGAGACCTAAACACATACACACATAAATACGGTCCCCCTCCCTCCCCCACCCCCCCCCCCCCCCCCCCTACCTCCCCCCCCCCCTACCCCCCGACCGATCCCCCCCTCCCCCCCCCCCCCTCCCCTCCCTCCGTCTAATATCACTATGTGGACAGACAGAATTGAAGACAACAACAACAACAACAAACAACACAGTACAAAGACAAAACGCGACTAGATGTCGATTTCATTGA
This sequence comes from Conus betulinus, assembly GCA_016801955.1. Taxonomy (NCBI): domain Eukaryota; kingdom Metazoa; phylum Mollusca; class Gastropoda; order Neogastropoda; family Conidae; genus Conus; species Conus betulinus. The sequence goes on from JADBJO010022981.1 coordinate 22,614, forward strand.
CAGGAAACCATAGCAATGTCTTTTTCTTTCACTTTACCTGACAAAATCGCAAACGGGGAAATGTCACTAGTATACATTCACTGTCAGTTGTGAAGATGACGGTCACCACAGGTAAAACTGGATCAATCTGTGGAGTGTGCAACTGCCGTAGAGCACGTGCTTGCGTCTCTGCATGCTTCGTGTTTGCCAATACTTCGTCCTCTCCGAAGGCTGGCCAGGTTAGCACATTCTTCCAATGACATTGTGTCTTTCTTCTTGCTAACGTACCAAAATAAATAATCGTCCTCCGAGCAAGGATCGCAGGAATACTCCAGAACGACATCATCTGATTCACACAGCAGCACACCTACATCTGAATAATGAAACACGACCATCCGAAATTCATTGTTCCTGTGAGAATCTCGCAATCGCTTTTGCACCTGTCGATCCGTCAGAGTAGCGACATAATTCTTAACCACTCCCGTATCAAAACCAGCGACTATTTTGTCGATCACTTGTTCTGGACTTACGTCGATGTCTGACGGGTGGATTTGTGGATCGCTGATGTTACATTCCGACAGATCGGAACCCAAAGAGCACATCCTGAGTATGCGACATGTCACCATCATCGCGAATCGGCTTGATGTGCTCTGCACTGTGCTGTGTACTGTGTTTGTCCGATTCGGCGTTACGCTCGGCTAGTTCATTGGCATCACTAGTGGTACCGAGACCATCACCAACCTTTTCAGGGTCGTCTGTTCTGTCGCTTGGCTGAGAGAGAGAGAGAGAGAGAGAGAGAGAGAGAGAGAGAGAGAGATGAGAATAGCAAGTTCAGACACAGACACACGCCCGCGCGCGCGCCCGCACACACACGCCCGCGCGCGCACCTCACCCCCCCCCCCCCCACACACACACACACACACACGCGAGCGCGCGCACACACACACACACACACACACACACACACACACACACACACACTCACACACACACACACACACACAATGAGAGAGAAGGGGGCGGGGAGAAGAAGAGTTTAACCTTTGAATGTGTGTGACGTCAATACTGATCACTGCACAAGGAGCTAAGCTCATATAATTACCACACACCTGAAGCACTTGGAGTCGGCATCCTTAGGAAGCCGACGTGTTCTCATTGGAATGTTCAAAATACAACGTAGGCGTCTTTTTTTTTTTTTTTTCCTATGGAATGAGCACATTGTTGTACATGGCTCGAGTCTGCTCAGATAGTATCGTCTGAGCTCTCTCACCCAAATCAAAACCAGTGTGTGTGTGTGTGGTTTTTGTTTATTTTCTGTTTTTTTTGTTTTTTGTTTGTTTGTTTCTTTCCACAATGGAACATATTTCTGCAGTAGTAAATGGCTTTTGATCAAAACCGGGCATTTGTTTGTTTTTCAATACGAAAGCTAGTAGGACTGGCGTGGCCATTTTTTTTTTTTTCAAAGAACGTTACTGAACAAACAGAGGAGAGGAGCACAGGGGCATTAATGCAGAATCAGTCTCGGTATTGGCTGGCAAGTAAGACTTCAAACCAGGGAGGTGCAAAGTCTTAGGTTCTGCAGCTATGTGAGCCAGAGGGCAATAGCAGAGCCGTTTTTCCTTTTTTTTTTTTTTTTTTTTTTTTTTTTTTTTTTTTTTTTTTGTTTTTCATTTGTCAATGTACACTGAAGTTTTGAACTGCTTTTCCAAAATAGATTTAGACTATGACATCTGATATTTCTTGGTTTTTTATGATTTAATAGGATAGGTATTTAGGAGTTGCTTTCAAACTTCAGTGGGTTTTCCCCAAATAGATCTCAGAAGTGCTGGGCGAGTAATGGACGTTGTTTTCCTACACCACTGAGAACAGTGAATTCCGGCGACGATGTGTCATTGACCGCCTTGTTTCTTAGGAAGTTTGAAAAGACCTGCGTGTCTTAGCAGCCACAAATTATAAGGGACTGTTGACTGAGTGGTTGCGTTTTATGCTGAGCAGTTTATGTGAGTATTCTGGGGAGTGTTGCAATCTATTGCTTAGTTTCCTTCATTATGATTGGCTGCATAGTTTAGACAAATGACTATGCTGACAAGTCAATCATAATTATGCTTATAGTGCATGCATGTGCACGCGCGCGCACGCGAACGCGCGCGCGCGCAACGAGTATGTGTGTGTGTGTGTGTGTGTGTGTGTGTGAAAAGATGTAAACAACGTCCACCTATCCAGAAGGTGCAGATTTCAATCCCCCAATTCAGAGAGAGAGAGAGAGAGAGAGACAGAGAGAGAGAGGCGATTCTGACGGCAGAGGGGCATGTAGCAGTCATGATCTTGATGACGTCCAATTTTAGGAAGAAAACAGAAGGACATTCCGAAAGAAAGAAACCCCGCCCACACTGGTGTCTTTTATCAGGGGAATGTACGATGGTGATGGGGACAAGAGTGATGGGAAGGGCCGACGGATGGGGGGGAGGAGTGTTAGGAGAGAGGGACGTACCACCCCCCTCGCCCCCCCCCCCCCCCCCCCCCCCCCCCCCCCCCCCATCCTCCTCAGAAAATCAACACTGTCCTCAAGCAGGGGCGAGAAAATTTCCAGGAAAAATACTTTCTACATAGTAAATCATCTATTGGTAGTTGTGCAATCTCTGCAACTGCGCAGCGTAGTTTTAATACAGCATGTGTAAAAATCAGATCTATTCAGCTTGTTAGTGCGGTAATTGTCCAAGAAGCGATATCTAAGTTTGATTAAATTGCAGATGAGAGCAACATAGAGTCAGTGATGTCGATATTCACCAACTGGGTAAACGTAGTTTTTAACCTGTTGATGCATGCAGTATAGAGAATTTTGACTTCCTTGTTTTCCAATGTTATAAGCGTTTTTGTCAAATGGTGGTGAGGGTTTGATGTGAGTAATGTTGTGTGTGTGTGTGTGCGTGCGCGTGCGTGCGTGCGTGCGTGCGTGCGTGTGTGTGTGTGTGTGTGTGTGTGTGTGTGTGTGTGTGTGTGTGTGTACGTGCGTGTGTGTGTGTGTGTGTGTGTGTGTGTGTGTGTGTGTGTGTGTGTGTGTGTGTGTGTGTGTGTGCGTGCGCGCAGGCACGCATATGTGTGTGTGTGTGTGTGTTTTGTGTGTGTGTGTGTGTGTGTGTGTGTGTGTGAATAATAAACAGACTGCAGTTTGTTTTTTTTTTTTTCTGGTCTTTGATGCTGTCGGTAGTGGTGTTGACGGGAAAAAAAAAGAAGATGACGTGTGGACTGGTCATAGCTATCACCCATCATTTTGAATCAGACTGTGGTTGGTTTCTTCCACAACGCATGACCTTGATGAACTCTTCTCTGAACCGCCTCCCAGTCAGACAATACAGGTAGAAGTTCACTGCACTGTTAATGCGAGCCACTAAATTACAGATCGCGAAGATCAGATACTGTTTAAAGTAATCGTAGTCTGTATCCGCAAAATATACTACTGAAAAGTAATACAAAATATAAACAATAGAGAATGGCAAAGTTAGAACGAGGAAAGTGGTGGACACAACAATAACAGTCAAGGTCACAGAGCGTGCTGCTTTTCACGGGTCTGGATTTGCTCAGCATCCCATGGGATAATTGTCTGCTGGCTGCCTTGACTGACACAGCAAGTGTCCACACCAGAACACTGTTTGACACTGCGAAGGCAACGAATGGCAAAGACTGTACACTGAGAGCTCTATGTATACGAATATGTTGTCAAGAAAGTAAGCATAACTTTCGTCAGACGACAGTACACAAGTGCTTACATCGTATGAAGGATAATACTTTAAGGTAGACCCATACAAATAGTGTGAGTAAAGTGCAGCGAGGAAGACAGAGATTCCAGTAATCACCAGAAGAACGGTTCGACGAGTGCACAGCACATTGACACGATGTGGCCACACTACAGACATTGCTCTGTGTACTGACAAGCTGACCAGATACCAACCACTAATTGTGGGACCTCCTGTAGTCAGCACATGTAGATCTTGCAAGTAACTTCATTGTAAGCTTCTATTCTAATAGCGAATGTGTTCCGCAACCACAATAACAACACATTTATATAGAGGTCCATCAGGTCCAGAACAGCAACACCTGTGAGGTAGATGTTGAAGGAGGATTCTCCTGATTTCAGTCGTCGCATGATAATGAGGATCATAAGGTTGCCAAAGGTTCCAAAAAGAATAATGAAAACAGGGCAGATCATATTTAGGTAAATTCGAATATAATGAAGTTGAATTGTTAACCGAAGTATTTCATCTGTGTCTGTGGACATGTCTGCTGTGGTAGAGTCATTCCAGCTGTCAGAGAGCAATGCGGTCAGAACTGCCGGACTGGAGTCTTCCATTGTCCTGATAACAAAGGTCAACAATAAACTAATGATACATCAACGAGAAATTCACAAGATAATTGATGGTTTAAAAAATAACTTGATGGCACTGTGGAAGCGTACGTCTACGTAAGTGACATTCATGAAATCAATGACACACAAAAATAAGTTATTACAAAAGTCATTGTCAGTCCCTAATTTGGCGTGAACTGAAAAATAATGAATGCAA
>JADBJO010022982.1:0-12500 GCA_016801955.1 Conus betulinus
ATTCGAGGGCATCGTAGCATTTCGGTCTTACACTCGTCCTTTCTCATTGTTACACATACGATGGTCCTTTATAAAAAGCAGGGTCCGTTCACCATTCAACACTGTTTTTTAACAACTCTCATGCTAAGAACCAGTCCCCTGCCCTCCTTAACCACAACGCGATACCGCTTCCCGTGGAAAAGATTAAAATGAATGACAGTAGGGGGGGGGGGGGGTGATGACCTGATTAAAACTTTCTTTCTGTCACGATCGTTTCAACTGTAATCCTTTGAAAACACTTACACACAGTACTACAATTCTCATAAGATCGAATGTGAATGCAACGGTGCCAGAATAGAGATAAGTTTCAACATGAGTTGACTGCAGGCGGAAATTCAACAAATTTTAACAGGACTTTGAAGTAAACCTGCCAATGACAGGAACAAATTACAAGACAAAAACGACTACGCGTTTTCGACCTCTCAGCCGGTTGAAACGTCCAGTCCAATAAAAACGAAGAACGAGCGATCGCTTACCTTCTCATATTCGGCGCAAGACGGGCGTTGAACGAAAATGCAGGCTGCTGACGGACGTTCTGGTCCTGTCAACGTCCGTCTTCCATTGTCCTGAATGTGGCTATCTTGCCTGAAGACGACCAAAGAAATCCAAACGAGTCGTATTTTGTCTTGTAATTTGTCCGTTATTATGCAGAATTATCTTGCCTAAAGAAGACAAAGATGTCGAAACGCGTCTTATTTTGTCTCGTAATTTTGTCCGTTATCAGGCGAAAACTTGCCTTAAGACCACCAAAAGATGTCAAAACGTGCCGTATTTTGTCTCCAAATTTATTTGTTCCTGTTGTTTAGCGGATTTACTTTCAATTCCTTTTAGAAATTTGTTCCAGAATGAATTAACTCGTTATCACACGTGCTCAAGCTGTCATACCTTGTTCTCTGCGGTATGGAGTCCAACAAAACAGAGTGACGGTGTCCTTTGGTCCCACAGTGGCTCGGTGCCGAGTCTGGACAATGGTCATCCTCTACAGTCCTGCCACCAAACTAAAGTTTAATGTCAATTAAAAAGCCCTCAAGGTTGAATCTCCACTAAAAACCAAGTCGCTTATCCCCAGGTTTGGGAAACGAAACCCTGAAAGAAACGGGTAAACCCTACGAAAAGGAGGCACGCACAATGAGAAAGAAGATGACAGTAAAATCAGTTTGAACAAGATCATCAAGCCCTAGTAAAGGAAATAGAACTGTTCCACGGCCGAAGATATCCAACGAAGAAAACGATGATATTGGAAGAAGACCTTAAACCCCATCAAAAAAGATACTCAACCCCAGCAAACATGTCAAGTCATTAAAAAGGAGACGCTAAGGCGCTACTCCCTGTCCAAGGGGACACTAACCCCTGCCAAAGAAAAATCCTTACAAGGACACTGCACTCTGTGAACGGAACAACATGAAGCTCACGAAAGGAAGAAACTAAAACCTGAAGAATGGACAGCAAACCTGCACAAGAAAACGATCCTCGCCTTCTACAGATTTGAAATATGTGTTAACACTATGGGCTGTAATGCAGCAGAGATCGTATTTTACAAAGTTATTTTCTACCGCTAGGGGGTATTCTGTGAAAAAAAAACATGTGTTTCGTTATGCAGAAAATAAATCTAGTTGCAAAGTGAAACGACTGCAGGCGGAAATCTAAACAAATCTAAATAAATGTCAGCGAACGCCGCCCAGAGAAAACGTGGACAAACGAGTCACAGACAACACACAACGCGTTTTTTCTACCTCTTAGGTCTTCCTCAGGTGAATAAAGACGGACAAAATAACGAAAATGCCCTTAGCTTTGATCGCTTCAGATTGCTAGAAAATAAAACCTTGCTCAATAGTGAGAAATCAGCACAGACTTACTTGGCCACGGAAACTGTTGGCGACAGGTCTCCCACCGCCAGTCCTGGCAGTGAGGGCTCCAGGCATTCTCAGTGACCCTGGCAGTTTCCCGAGTTCACACAGGCATTTACTCCTCACCCAAATGACAGGCCAGCGATTGTGACAAGAGTGGTGAAAATTTCCGATGCTTGACATCTGCCACAGGGCGAGCCAATCTCACGACCTCAGTAATTTCTAGCCTCGTCCTTTTTGGCATTACCTTACCCTACCACCCCCCCCCCCCCCCCTTCCATCCAGCTAGGATCTGGACTGGGACATCTCTCCACAACGCAGACCTGACAGGGAACACTTTCCCATACATGACTCGGTGACGCGACCGACAACCCGAGAGAAGTCATCCTTAAAGAACTTTCAGGTAACAGCGGTGAGGTTACGGTTCTTCCAGTGACCTGCATTCTCCTGTGACGTGATGGTCTGTGCGCCCTCAGCTGGTCGTTGATGTATTAACTGATACCTCTTGCTTCTTGGTCCCTTCTGAAATGGAGATTCCACGCAAACTGATCCCAGAATGTACAGCAGCTCCTCTGACTGTATCTATCAACGAAACACACCTGAAGACGACCAGCTACTCTGATCACACAGGAAGTTATCACTTTGTCTGATGAGCACTGGCGAAGGAGGTCTTCCAGAGTTAACAACGCTGGTGACACCACAGAGACGTACATACATACATTCGCAGTTAACTGCAGCCATAAATTTTCTGATCAGGCTTTAAAGTGCGCCCAGCTCATAAACTGATCCAAGCCATCATCCAGTGACTGACAAAACCAAAGACACACAGGGACGCTGATGAATGATCTGTCTGGATGAAAAAAACCCGAGTTGTGTCAAGCAAGCACGGCACAGATTGGGGCAGTTTCATGGGCAGTTCCAGACATTCCTTGTGAGTGCACATCAACAGAAACGTCTTGTGGGAACTAGCTTCAGGCATCAGTTCCACGGGACGTTCTGTAAGGGCCACACGATCTGATCACCCTGACAGGCTCTGTGTACAACACGGGATACGCAGCAAGTACCAGGTGATCACTAGGAAATACTTCAGGAACAACAGACCTTTCCTGAAGCATCTCCCCTAGTACCTCTGTTCTGTACCTTTGTTTCCACAGATACCCGACACTGGAAACCAGCGCAGCCATGCCTCACACTGTAAAGCCAGTGGCTTTGTGTTCCATACACCATACTACCGGCATCTGTGGCGTCCACACTGAAGAGCACTCATGAGCAGTGCCCTCATGATGTGACCGCATAACAACACATCCCATGGGAAAAAACAGATCCACCCAGATCCTGTGATGTGAATGCTCGCACCAGAGACATACCTCTATTATGTCTCCAACTACACAAATGACAAGTTCCGCATCCATACAGAGGTTCAGCAACGTAGCGACCTGTGCATCTTCAGCTTTGTCAGAAACTAAATGCGTTTGAACAGAATATTGAGCAATGAAAGCCTGACCAATACCACAGTTTTTGGAAAAGACCCGTCCTAACAACTAATCCAGAATGACAAAACCACCTGGGCGTCTAAGTGTCGATCATCCCCTGCTGTATCCCACAGGCGGATCAAACCAAAGAAGGCACCGAACACCATTGGTTCCTGCTTCCAGAGTACCCCCCCCCCCCCCCCCCCAATTCCATGGCGGACTGCCAGTCAGAAGAACTCAGGTCTTAGCAAAATACGCCAACCACGCAATGAAAACCAGACTCCTCACCCAACGGGAAGAATGCAGTCACTGCCAGAAAGCACCCCACGACAGACCTCCCACAGACCTCAGCAATGCCACTAAGGCCAAGTATGAGACGGTGACTCACGTCAGATCTGAACACCAGACGCATTACCTCGTTCAGTCCTCGTCGAACGGAGCCAGAAAGGCACAGAGGGCAAACTGGAAACACCCAGGCTTTCAGACTACCTTGAAACTCTATCCTATGTGTCGAGATGTTAGATCAATGGAAATGTTCCGCCTTTCGGCAGGTACTAGTTGGCTAATCATTTGGAGGAAGAAATGACCTGGTGAAACTTCGCAGAACTGCTGAATCCACCGAGAAATGTGCTGTGCCTGCAATCAGATGGAACTCTCCGTCAGTCAAAGGCTTCATGGGGTTGGGTCTCAGTCAACACAATAATTCAACAGTCAATAAAAAAAAACCTTATTCGGCACACATTTGCAATGAAACTAATTCATGTTGAAAAGTTCGAATGGTTGACATGTTAAGAATGCATATATCTATTGATGTGCGACACAAATTTTTAAGCTAAATAAGAGAGAGAGAGAGAGAGAGCGAGCAAAGTGTGTGAGTGTGTGTGTGTGTGTGTGTGGTGTGCTGCGCGCGTCGTGTGTGTGTGTGCGTGCGTGTGTGCGTGGATATGTGTATATATAATATATAGATGAGAGAGAGAGAGAGAGAGAGAGATAGAGAGAGACAGACAGACAGACAGTGACAGAGACAGAGACAGACACAGACAGAGAGAGACAAATAGAGAGAGAGATGTTGGCAGATGATAGTACCGTCTCAACAGATTAGATATTCATTACACAAAACATTAAGCTACTCTTTTTTTATGCAGGAAAGTATCCATAATTTTTACAATAATGATCGAAACTCAATCATATGCGCCCACATGAAAAACCCCCCCACTGATGAATGACTCAATCCTATGAGAAATGTCAGAATATGGTTCGTTTGCGTGCTGAGAACTGTCAAGGATACTCAAGTTTGCGACAACAAACCAAACATTCATCAACACGTTACTTCACGTCATCTGGTCTGTTCACGTTTCTCACCTGCACTCTCCATGGAGCGGTCATTTGCGCCGTCATCTTGTTCCTGGCAGGGTCTCTTCGCCCGGTTGTCGACCTCTTCCCAACGTCTCCCTGGGTTGTCACTCTGGTGTTCCTGGTGTCTCCCCTGGCTGTCGTCCAGCATTTCCTGGTGTCTCGTGTCTTGATGGTCTACCAGCCGTCCACGTTCCTAGCATCCTCCCGGGCTGGTCAGCGTGTTGAAATGCAAATTTTTACCAGCCGTTATCATGTTGCTGGCGTCTCCTCTGAGCTGTGTGTCCCTGCTGAAAGCAAATTTGTTATGCATTGTGTGTGTGTGTGTGTGTGTGTGTGTGTGTGTGTTGTGTGTGTGTGTGTGTGCGCGTGTGCACTCTTTTTGTGTGTGTGGGTGTGTGTGTGTGTGTGTGTGTGTGTGTGTGTGAGGAGCGAGTGAGTGGGTGAGTAACCGAGCAACCGGTGTGTGCATATGTGTGTGTGTGCATATGCGTGTGTGTGTGCGTGTTGTGTGTGTGCGTGTGTGTGCATGTGTGCGCGCGTGCGTGTTTGTGCATGTGTGCGCGCGCGTGTTTGCGTGCGTGCGTGCGTCTGCGGATGCACATATTAGGAACGGTGGTGACAATAGACGCAGCCTAACGTGAGGGCAGCGTAGCATTCGTCTTACTCGTAACTTTTGTCATTGCTGCAAATAAGATAGTCATTTATAAAAATCCAGGGGTCCGTTTCACATTTACAACACTGTTTTTAACACTTCATGATAAAGAGCCAGTCCAGCTGCCTCACTTACCAACGCGATACCAGCTTCCCGTGGGAAAGAGCAAAATGAATGCAAAGGAATGGGGGGGGGGGGGGGGAGACCTGATTAAAACTTTCTGTATGATAGTTTCAACTGATATCATTTGAACTTTTACACACAAGTACTTACAATTCTGTTCATAAGATCAGAATGTGAATGTAACTGTTCCAGAATAAAGATAAGTTTCAACATGAGGTGACTGCAGGCGGAAATTCAAACAAATTTTAACAGGACTTTGAAGTAAACCTGCCAAATGACAGAAACAAATTACAAGACAAAAAACGACGCGTTTCGACCTCTCAGGCCTGTGAAACGTCCAGTCCAGTAAAAACGAAGAACGAGCGATCGCTTACCTTCTCATGTTCGGCGCAAGATGGACGTTGAATTAAAAGGGGGCTGCTGGCGGACGATCTGGTCCTGTCAACGTCCGTCTTCCATTGTCCTGAATGTGGCTATCTTGCCTGAAGACGACCAAAGAAATCCAAACGAGTCGTATTTTGTCTTGTACTTTGTCCATTATTTGGCGGAATTACCTTGCCTAAAGAAGACAAAGATGCCGAAAACGCGTCTTATTTTGTCTCGTAATTTGTCCGTATTAGACGGAAACTTCCCTAATGAAGACCAAAGATGTCAAAACGTGCCGCATTTTGTCTCGAAATTTATTTGTTCCTGTTATTGGGTGGATTTACTTTCAATTCCTGGATATCCAAATATATATATAGTGATATAGAGAGAGAGAGAGAGAGGAGAGAGAGAGACTGGACAGACAGACAGACAGAGACAGAGACAGACACCAAAGACAGGGATGTTGGCTGACGATAGTACCATCTCAACAGAAAAGATATTCGCTGAATCAACAGATTAAGGACTCGTTTTCCTGCAAGAAAGGATCCGGATTTTTACAGAAGGATCGGAACTCGATCAAGATGCCTGACATGAAAAAAAAAGCCCACTGAAGATGACTCAGTCCTATAGAAATGTCAGAATGGGTTCGTTTGCGTGCTGCAGAACTGTCTAAGGTTACTCGCGTCTGCAACAACAACAAACCAAACTTTCATCAACACGTTACTTCACGTCATGGTCTGTTCACGTTTCTCACCTGCAACTCTCCATGGAGCAGTCATTTGCGCCGTCATCTTGCTCTTGGCAGGGTCTTTCAGCCCGGTTGTCGACCTCTTCCCAACAAACCCCTCCCTGGGTTGTCATTCTGTTCCTGGTGTCTCCCCTGGCTGTCGTCCAATTCCTGGTGTCTCTCGTCTTGATGGTCATCCAGTTCCCAGCATTTTTCCTGGCTGGTCAGCGTGTTTCCCCTTGTTTTTTACCCGCCGTCATCACGTTGCTGGCGTCTATTTTCTGGGCTGTCGTCCCTGTTGAAAATAAAAAAATTCCTGTTTTAGAAAATTGTTTGTGTGGTGTGTAAATTGTGTGTGTGTGTGCGTGAGTGTGTGTGTGTCTGAGCACGGCGCGCGCGTTTGTGTGTGTGTGTGTGTGTGTGTGTATGTATGTGTGTGTGTGTGTGTGTGTGCTGTTCTGTGTGTGTGTGTGTGGTGTGTGTGGTCTGCCATGAGCGTGAGTGTGTGTGAGCGAGTGAGTGGGGTGAGTGACCGAGCGAGCGTGTGTTATGTGTGCGTGTACGTGTGCATGTGCGTGTGCATGTGTGTGTGGTGTGTGTGTGTGGTGTGTGTGTGTGTGGTGTGTTTGTGTGTGTTGTGTGTGCGCGCGCGCGCGCGCTCGCGCGTGTTTGTGTGCACGTGCGTCTACGGATGCACATATTAGGAACGGTGGTGACAACAGACGCAGCCTAAGGGAGGGCAGCGTAGCATTCACTCGTAACTTTTGTCATTGCTGCCAATAGAGTCATATTTCATTTGATAAAATCCAGGGGTCGTGTCACATTTACAACACCGTTGTTAACACTTCATGATAAAGAATCAGTCCAGCTGCCCCACGTACCGACAGCGATACCAGCTTCCCGTGGGTGAAGAGGAAAATGAATGACAAACTCCTGGGGAGGGGAGACCTGATCACGAAACTTTCTGTGATAGTTGCAACTGATATCATTTGACTTTTTACACACAAGTACTTACAATTTCTGTTCATAAGATCAGAGATGTGAATGTAACTGTTTCCAGAATAAAGATAAGTTTCAACATGAGGTGACTGCAGGCGGAAATTCAAACAAATTTTAACAGGATTTTGAAGTAAACCTGCCAAATGACAGAAACAAATTAGCCAAGACAAAAAAACGACGCGTTTCGACAGGAAGGTATCAGGCCGGTGAAACTCCGGGCAATAAAAACTAAGAACGAGCGATCGCTTACCTTCTCATATTCGGCGCAAGATGGACGTTGAATTAAAAGGGGGCTGCTGGCGGACGATCTGGTCCTGTCAACGTCCGTCTTCCATAAACTGAAATGTGGCCGTCTTCCCTGAAGACGACCAAAGAAATCCAAAATGCGTCGTATTTTGTTTTGTAAGTTGTCCGTTATTTGGGCGGAATTACCTTGCCTAAAGATTGACAAAGATTCCCGAAAAGTTCCCTATTTTCTTGTCTGCGGTATTTAACCGTTATTAGAACGGAACTAAAGAAGACCGGGCATGTCAAAACGTGACGTTCTGTATGGGCCACACGATTTGATCACGGTGATTTGCTGGATTGACTTTCGGGATATCAGCTAGTACCAGTGATACCAGGTAGTATCTTCAGGAACAGGGAGACCTTGCCTCTATTATGTCTCCAATTACACAAATCACAAGTTCCGCATCCATACAGAGGTTCAGCAACATAGCGACCTGTGCATCTTCAGCTTTGTCAGAAACTAAATGCGTTTTGAACAGAATACTGAGCAATCAAAGCCTGACCAATACCACAATTTTAGAAAAAGACCCGTCCTAACAACTCCTAATCCAGAATGACAAACCACCTGGGCGTCTAAGTGTCCAATCATCCCCTACTGTATCCCACAGACGGATCCAACCAAAGAAGGCACTGAACACCATGGTTCCTGCTTCCAGAGTATCCACCCCCCAACCCCCCCCCCCCCCCCCCCCCCTTGCCCCAATTCCATGACGGACTGCGAGTCAGAAGAACTCAGGTCTTAGCAAAATACGCCAACCACGCAATGAAAACCAGACTCCTCACCCACGGGAAGAATGCAGTCACTGCCAGAAAGCACCTACGATAGACCACCCACAGACCTCAGCAATGCCACCAAGGCGGGGTATGAGACGGCGAATCACGTCAGATCTGAACACCAGACGCATTACCTCGGTTCAGTCTCGACGCACAGAGCCAGAAAGGCACAGAGGGCAAACTGGAAAACACCCAGGCTTTCAGACTACCTTGAAACTCTATCCTATGTCGTGATGTTAGATCAATGGAAATGTTCCGCCTCTCGGCAGACTAGCTGGCTAATCATTTGGAAGGAAGAAATGACCTGGTGAAACTTCGCAAAACTGCTGAATCCACTGAGAAATGTGCTGTGCCTGCAATCAGATGGAACTCTCCGTCAGTAAAAGGCTTCATTGGTTTGGGTCCTCAGTCAACACAATAATTCAACAGTCAATAAAAAAAACAAAAAACGTTATTCGGCATACATTTGCAATGAAAAAATAATTCATGTTAAAATTTCGAAATCACATACATGACCTGTTAAGAATTCTAAAATCTATTGGTGTGGGACTATTTTCAAGCTGTGTGTGTGTGTGTGTGTGTGTGTGTGTGTGTGTGTGTGTGTGTGTGTGTGTGTGCGCACGTCGTGCGTGCGTGCGTGCGTGCATATATATATATATAGAGAGAGAGAGAGAGACAGACAGACAGACAGACAGACAGAGAGACAGAGAGAGAGAGAGAGAGAGAGAGAATATTGGCAGATGATGGTACTGTCTCAACAGATTAGATATTCATTATACAACAGATTAAGCTACTCGTTTTTTTTCCTGCAGGAAAGTATCCATAATTTTTACAGAGTGATAGGAACTCAATCATATGCACCTACAAGAAAAAAACCCCACCGATTTATGAATCAATCCTATGAGAAATGTCAAAATATGGTTCGTTTGCGTGCTGCAGAACTGTCAAGGATACCCAAAAAACAAACCAAACATTCATCAACACGTTACTTGACGTCATCAGTCAGTTCACGTTTCTCACCTGCACTCTCCATGGAGCGGTCATTTGCGCCGTCATCTTGCTCTTGGCAGGGTCTTTCAGCCCGGTTGCCGACCTCTTCCCAACGTCTCCCTGGGTTGTCATTCTGTTCCTGGTGTCTCCCCTGGCTGTCGTCCAATTCCTGGTGTCTCTCGTCTTGATGGTCATCCAGTTCCCAGCATTTCCCCGGCTGGTCAGCGTGTTCCCCATGTTTTCTACTAGCCGTCATCACGTTGTTGGTGTCTCCTCTGGGCTGTCGTCCCTGTTGAAAGCAAATTGCTGTTAGGCAGTGTGTGTGTGTGTGTGTGTGTGTGTGTGTGTGTGCGCGCGCGCGCGCGCGTGCGTGAGTGTGTGTGTGTGTGCGCGAGTGTGAGTGTGTGTGTGCGCGCGCGCTTTCTGTGTGTGTGTGTGTGTGTGTGTGTGTGTGTGTGTGTGTGCGTGCGTGCATGCGTGGTGTGTGCGTGCGTGTGCGTGTGTGTATGTGTATGTGTATGTGTGTGCGTGTATATGTGTGTGTGCGTGCGCGTGTGCGTGTGTGTGTGTGTGTGTGTGTGTGCGTGCGTGCGTGTGCGCGCGAGTGTGAGTGTGTGTGCGCGCACGTTTTCCTTGTATGTGTGTGTGCGTGCGCGCGCGCGTGTGTGTGTGTGTGTGTGTATGTGTGTGTGTGTGTGTGTGTGCGCGTGTGTGTGCGAGTGTGTGCGTATGCGTGTGCGTGTGTGTGTATGTGAGTGTGCGAGTTTGAGTGTGTGTTTGAGCGAGTGAGTGAGACCGACCGACCGACCGAGCGAGCGAGCGTGCGTGTGTGAGCGCTTTTATGTCTATGGATGCACGTATTATGAATGATGGTGACAAAAGACGCAGCCTGATGCGAGGGCAGCGTAGCATTCGTCTTACTCGTAACTTTCGTCATTGTTACAAATAAGATCATTTTATAAAAATCCAGGGGTCCGTGTCACAATTACAACACTGTTTTTAACACTTCATGATAAAGAACCAGTCCAGCTGCCTCACTTACCAACGCGATACCAGCTTCCCGTGGGAAAAGAGGAAAATGAATGCAAAGGAATCGGGGGGGGGGGGGGGGGGGGAGAGACCTGATTAAAACTTTCTGTACGATAGTTTCAACTGATATCATTTGAACCTTTACACACAAGTACTTACAATTCTGTTCATAAGATCAGAATGTGAATGCAACTGTTCCAGAATAAAGATAAGTTTCAACATGAGGTGACTGCAGGCGGAAATTCAAACAAATTTTAACAGGACTTTGAAGTAAACCTGCCAAATGACAGGAACAAATTACAAGACAAAAACGACGCGTTTCGACCTCTCAGGCCGGTGAAACGTCCAGTCCAATAAAAACGAAGAACGAGCGATCGCTTACCTTCTCATATTCGGCGCAAGACGGGCGTTGAACGAAAAGCAGGCTGCTGACGGACGTTCTGGTCCTGTCAACGTCCGTCTTCCATTGTCCTGAATGTGGCTATCTTGCCTGAAGACGACCAAAGAAATCCAAACGAGTCGTATTTTGTCTTGTAATTTGTCCGTTATTATGCAGAATTATCTTGCCTAAAGAAGACAAAGATGTCGAAACGCGTCTTATTTTGTCTCGTAATTTGTCCGTTATCAGGCGAAAACTTGCCTTAAGACCACCAAAGATGTCAAAACGTGCCGTATTTTGTCTCCAAATTTATTTGTTCCTGTTGTTTAGCGGATTTACTTTCAATTCCTTTAGAAATTTGTTCCAGAATGAATTAACTCGTTATCACGTGCTCAAGCTGTCATACCTTGTTCTCGCGGTATGGAGTCCAAACACAAAAACAGAGTGACGGTGTCCCTTTTGGTCCCACAGTGGCTCGGTGCCGAGTCTGGACAATGGTCATCCTCTACAGTCCTGCCACCAACTAAAGTTTAATGTCAATTAAAAAGCCTCAAGGTTGAATCTCAACTAAAAACCAAGTCGCTTATCCCCAGGTTTGGGAAACGAAACCCTGAAAGAAACGGTAAACCCTACGAAAAGGAGGCACGCACAATGAGAAAGAAGATGACAGTAAAACTCAGTTGAACAAGATCATCAAGCCCTAGTAAAAGAAATAGAACTGTTCCACGGCCGAAGATATCCAACGAAGAAAACGATGATATTGGAAGGAAGACCTTAAACCCCATCAAAAAAGATACTCAACCCCAGCAAACATGTCAAGTCATTAAAAAGGAGACGCTAAGGCGCTACTCCCTGTCCAAAGGGGACACTAACCCCTGCCAAAGAAAAATCCTTACAAGGACACTGCACTCTGTGAACGGAACAACATGACTCACGAAAGGAAGAAACTAAACCTGAAGAATGGACAGCAAACCTGCACAAGAAAACGATCCTCGCCTTCTACAGGATTTGAAATATGTGTTAACACTATGGCTGTAATGCAGCAGAGATCGATATTTTACAAAGTTATTTTCTACCGCTAGGTATTCTGTGAAAAAAACATGTGTTTATCGTTATGCAGAAATAAATCTAGTTGCAAAGTGAAACGACTGCAGGCGGAAATCTAAACAAATCTTAAATAAATGTCAGCGAACCGCCCAGAGAAACGTGGACAAACGAGAGTCACAAGACAACACACAACGCGTTTCGACCTCTTAGGTCTTCCTCAGGTGAAATAAAGACGGACAAAATAACGAAAATGCACTTAGCTTTGATCGCTTCAGATTGCTAGAAAATAAAACCTTGCTCAATAGTGAGAAATCAGCACAGACTTACTTGGCCACGGAATACTGTTGGCGACAGGTCCCCACCGCCAGTCCTGGCAGTGAGGGGCTCCAGGCATTCTCAGTGACCCTGGCAG
>JADBJO010022982.1:17500-27150 GCA_016801955.1 Conus betulinus
TGCATGAGCGTGAGTGTGTGTGAGCGAGTGAGTGGGTGAGTGACCGAGCGAGCGTGTGTTCATGTGTGCGTGTACGTGTGCATGTGCGTGTGCATGTGTGTGTGTGTGTGTGTGTGTGTGTGTGTGTGTGTGTGTGTGTGTGTGTGTGTGTGTGTGTGCGCGCGCGCGCGCGCGCGCGCGTGTTTGTGTGCGTGCGTGCGTCTACGGATGCACATATTAGGAACGGTGGTGACAACAGACGCAGCCTAACGTTAGGGCAGCGTAGCATTCACTCGTAACTTTTGTCATTGCTGCAAATAAGATGGTCATTTTTTGTAAAATCCAGGGGTCAGTGTCACATTTACAACACCGTGTTTTAACACTTCATGATAAAGAATCAGTCCAGCTGCCCCACGTACCGCAGCGATACCAGCTTCCCGTGGGAAAGAGGAAAATGAATGCAAAGGAATTGGGGGGGGGGAGACCTGATTAAAACTTTCTGTACGATAGTTTGCAACTGATATCATTTGAACTTTACACACAAGTACTTGCAATTCTGTTCATAAGATCAGAATGTGAATGTAACTGTTCCAGAATAAAGATAAGTTTCAACATGAGGTGACTGCAGGCGGAAATTTCAAACAAATTTTAACAGGATTTTGAAGTAAACCTGCCAAATGACAGAAACAAATTACAAGACAAAAACGACGCGTTTCGACCTCTCAGGCCGGTGAAACTTCCGGTCCATAAAAGCTAAGAACGAGCGATCGCTTACCTTCTCATATTCGGCGCAAGATGGACGTTGAATTAAAAGGGGGCTGCTGGCGGACGATCTGGTCCTGTCAACGTCCGTCTTCCATTGTGCTGAATGTGGCCGTCTTGCCTGAAGACGACCAAAGAAACAAAATGCGTCGTATTTTGTTTTGTAAGTTGTCCGTTAATTGGCGGAATTACCTTGCCTAAGAAGACAAAGATGTCGAAACGCGTCCTATGTTGTCCCGTAAATTGTCCATTATTAGCCTAAAGAAGACCAAAGATGTCAAAACGTGCCGTATTTTGTCTCCAAATTCTTTTGTTTCGGTTATTTGGTGGATTTACTTTCAATTCCTTTTGAAATTTGTTCCAGAATGAATTAACTCTTATCACGTGCTCAAACTGTCATACCTTGTTCTCTGCGGTATGGAGTCCCAAACAAAATGGAGTGACGGTGTTCTCTGCGGTATGGAGTCCAAACAAAACGCCAGTGACGGTGTCCTTTTGGTCCCACAGTGGCCCGGTGCTGAGTCTGGACAATGGTCATCCTCTACAGTCCTGCCACCAAACGAAAGTTTAATGTCAATGAAAAAGCCTCAAGATTGAATCTCGACTAAAAAGCAAGTCGCTTATCCCCGGGTTAGGGACACTAAATCCTGAAAGAAACACAGTAAACCCTGCGAAAAAGAAACACGCACACTGAGAAAAGATGACAGTAAAAGTCAGTTGAACAAGATCATCAATCCCTAGTAAAGGAAATAGAACTGTTCTACGGTCGAAGATATCCAACGAAGAAAACGATGATATCGGAAGGAAGACCTTAAACCCCATCAAAAAAGATACTCAACCCCAGCAAACATGTCAACAAGTCATTAAAAAGGACACGATAAGGCGCTACTCCCTATCGAAAGGGGACACTAACCCCTGCCAAAGAAAAATCCTTACAAGGACACTGCACTCTGTGAACGGAACAACATGAAGCTCACGAAAGGAGGAAACTAAACCATAAGAACGGACAACAAACCTGCACAAGAAAACGATCCTCGTCTTATACAGGATTGAAATATCTGAAACACTATGGCTTTAATGCAGAAGAGATCGATATTTTACAAAGTTATTTTCTACTGCTAGTATTCTGTGAAAAAAAAAACATGTGTTTATCGTTATGCAGAAAATAAAACCTTGCTCAATAACGAGAAATCAGCACAGACTTACCTGGCCACGGAATACTGTTGGCGACAGGTCTCCCACCACCAGTCCTGACAGCGTGGGCTCCGGGCATTCTCAGTGACCCTGGCAGTTCCCGAGTTCACACAGGCATTTACTCCTGACCCAAATGACAGGCCAGCGATTGTGACAAGAGTGATGAAAACTTCCGATGCTTGACATCTGCCACAGGGCGAGCCAATCTCACAACCTCAGTAATTTCTAGCCCACTCTTCTGCATTACCTTACCCTATCACCCCCACCCCCCTCACCCTTCCATCCAGCTAGGATCTGCACTGGGACATCTCTCCAGAACGCAGACCTTACAGGGAACACTTTCCCAAACATGACTCGGTGACGGGACCGACAACCTGAGAGAAAGTCATCCTTAAAGAACTTTCAGGTAACAGCGGTGAGGTTATGGTTCTTCCAGTGACTGCATTCTCCTGTGACGTGAGTAGTCTGGCGCCCTCAGCTGGTCGTTGATGTATTAACTGATACCTCTTGCTTCTTGGTCCCTTCTGAAATGAAGATTCCCTGCAAACTGATCCCAGAATGTACAGCAGCTCCTCTGACTGTATCTATCAACGAAACACAGCTGAAGACGACCAGCTACTCTGATCACCCAGGAAGTTATACCATGTCTGATGAAGCACTGGCGAAGGACGTCTTCCAGAGTTAACAACGCTGGTGACACCAGAGACGTAGATACATACATTTGTAGTTAACTGCACCCATTAATTTCCTGATCAGGCTTTAAAGTGCGTCCAGCTCATAAACTGATCCAAGCATCATCCAGTGACTGACAAAACCAAAGACACACAGGGACGTTGTTGAATGATCTGTCTGGATGAGAAACCCGAGTTGTGTGTCAAGCAAGCACGGCACAGATTGGGGCAGTTCCATGGGCAGTTCCAGACATTCCTTGTGAGTGCACATCAACAGAAACGTCTTGTCGAACTAGCGACGGGCATCAGTTCCACGGGACGTTCTGTACGGGCCACATGATCTGATTACCCTGGCAGGCTCTGTGTACAACACGGGATACTCAGAAAGTACAGGTGATCACTAGGAAATACTTCAGGAACAACAGACCTTTCCTGAAGCATCTCCCCTAGTACCTCTGTTCTGTACCTTTGTTCCACAAAAACCCGACACTGGGAACCAGCGCAGCCATGCCTCACACTGGAAAGCCAGTGGCTTTGTGTTCCATACACCATACCACCGGCATCTGTAGCGTCCACACTGAAGAGCGCTCATGAGCAATACCCTCATGTGACCGCACAACACATCCCATGGGAAACACACAGATCCACCAAGACCTTGTGATGTGAATGCTCGCGCCAGAGACATACCTCTATTATGTCTCCAGTTACACAAATCACAAGTTCCGCATCCATACAGAGGTTCAGCAACGTAGCGACCTGTGCATCTTCAGCTTTGTCAGAAACCAAATCCGTTTGAACAGAATATTGAGCAATCAAAGCCTGACCAATACCACAGTTTTAGAAAAGACCCGTCCTAACAACCCCTCATCCAGAATGACAAACCACCTGGGCGTCTAAGTGTCCGATCATCCCCTGCTGTATCCCCAGAGGGATCCAACCAAAGAAGGCACCGAACACCATAGTTCCTGCTTCCAGAGTACCCCCCCCCCCCCCCCATTCCATGACGGACTGTGATTCAGAAGAACTCAGGTCTTAGCAAAATACGCCAACCACGCAATGAAAACCAGACTCTTCACACGGGGGAAGAATGCAGTCACTGCCAGAAAGCACCCCACGACAGACCTCCCACAGACCTCAGCAATGCCACTAAGGCGAGGTATGAGACGGTGAATCACGTCAGATCTGAACTTCAGACGCATTACCTCGGTTCAGTCCTCGTCGAACGGAGCCAGAAAGGCACAGAGGGCAAACTGGAAAACACCCAGGCTTTCAGACTACCTTGAAACTCTATCCTATGTCGAGATGTTAGATCAATGGAAATTTTCCGCCTTTCGGCAGGCTAGTTGGCTAATCATTTGGAAGGAAGAAATGACCTGGTGAAACTTCGCAGAACTGCTGAATCCACCGAGAAATGTGCTGCGCCTGCAATCAGATGGAACTCTCCGTCAGTCAAAGGCTTCATGGGTTGGGTTGGGTCCCTAGTCAACACAATAATTTAACAGTCAATAAAAAAAAAATGTTATTCGGCACACATTTTGCAATGGAAACTAATTCATGTTGAAAGTTCGAATGCATATACATGACATGTTCAGAATTCTAAATCTATTGGTGTGCGACACAATTTTTTTTAAGCTAAGTAAGTGTGTGTGTGTGTGTGTGTGTGTGTGTGTGTGTGTGTGTGTGTGTGTGTGTGTGTGTGTGTGTGTGTGTGTGTGTGTGTGAGAGAGAGAGAGAGAGAGAGAGACAGACAGACAGACAGACAGACAGAGACAGAGACAGAAACAGAAACAGACACAGACAGACAGACACAGAGAGAGAGAGATGTTGGCAGACGATAGTACCGTCTCAACAGATTAGATATTCATTACACAACACATTAAGCTACTCTTTTTTTTCTGCAGGAAAGTATCCATAATTTGTACATAATGATCGGAACTCGATCATATGCGCCCGCATTAAAAAAAACAACACACTGATGAATGACTCAGTCCTATGAGAAATGTCAGAATATGGTTCGTTTGCGTGCTGCAGAACTGTCAAAGATACTCACGTTTGCAACAACAACAAACCAAACATTCATCAACACGTTACTTCACGTCACGGTCTGTTCACGTTTCTCACCTGCACTCTCTATGGAGCGGTCATTTGCGCCGTCATCTTGTTCCTGGCAGGGTCTCTCCGCCCGGTTGTCGACCTCTTCCCAGTGTCTCCCTGGGGTTGTCATTCTGTTCCTGGTGTGTCCGATTCTTGGTGTCTCTCGTCTTGATGGATGGTCATCCAGTTTCCAGCATTTCCCTGGCTGGTCAGCGTGTTCCCCATGTTTTCTACCAGCCGTCATCACGTTGCTGGCGTCTCCTCACGGCCGTCGCCCCTGTTGAAAGCAAATTCCTGTTAGGCATTGTGTGTGTGTGTGTACGTGAGTGTGTGTGTGTGTGTGTGTGTGTGTCCGTGCGCGCGCGCACGTTTTGTGTGTGTGCATGTGTGTGTGTGTGTGTGTGTGTGTGTGTGTGTGTGTGTGTGTGTGTGTGTGTGTGTGTGTGTGAGGAGGAGGGAGTGGGTGAGTGACCGAGCAACCATGTGTGCATGTGTGTGTGTTCATGTGCGTGTGTGCGTGTGTGTGCGTGCGTGTGCGTGCGTGTGTGTGCGTGCGTGTGCATGTGTGCGCTCGCGCGTGTGTGTGTGTGTGTGTGTGTGTGTGTGTGCGCGCGTGTTTGCGTGCGTGCGTGCGTCTACGGATGCACACATTAGGAATGGTGGTGACAACAGACGCAGCCTAACGTGAGGGCAGCGTAGCATTCGTCTTACTCGTAACTTTTGTCATTGCTGCAAATAAGATGGTCATTTGATAAAATCCAGGGGTCCGTGTCACATTTACAACACTGTTTTTAACACTTCATGATAAAGAACCAGTCCAGCTGTCTCACTTACCAGGTCCCGTGGGAAGAGGAAAATGAGTGCAAAGGAATTTGGGGGGGGGGGGGGGGGGACCTGATCTGATTAAAACTTTCTGTACGATAGTTTCAACTGATATCATTTGAACCTTTACACACAAGTACTTACAATTCTGTTCATAAGATCAGAATGTGAATGTAACTGTTCCAGAATGAAGTTAAGTTTCAACATGAGGTGACTGCAGGCGGAAATTCAAACAAATTTTAACAGGACTTTGAAGTAAACCTGCCAAATGACAGAAACAAATTACAAGACAAAAAACAACGCGTTTCGACCTCTCAGGCCTGTGAAACATCCGGTCCCGTAAAAACGAAGAACGAGCGATCGCTTACCTTCTCATGTTTGCCGCCAGACGGACGTTGAATGAAAAGGGGGCTGCTGGCGGACGATCTGGTCCTGTCAACGTCCGTCTTCCATTGTCCTGAATGTGGCTGTCTTGCCTGAAGACGACCAAAGAAATCAAAATGCGTCGTATTTTGTCTCGTAATTTGACCTTTATTAGGCGGAATTACCTTGCCTAACACGACCAAAGATGTCAAAACGTGCCGTATTTTGTCTCCAAATTTATCCGTTGTTCCTGTTATTTGGCGGACTTACTTTCAATTACTTTTGAAATTTGTTCCAGAATGAATTAACGCTTATCACGTGCTCAAGCTGTCATACCTTGTTCTCTGCGGTATGGAGTCCAAACAAAACGGAGTGACGGTGTCCTTTGGTCCCACAGTGGCTCGGTGCCGAGTCTGGACAATGGTCATCCTCTACAGTCCTGCCACCAAACTAAAGTTTAATGTCAATTAAAAAGCCTCAAGGTTGAATCTCGACTAAAAACCAATTCGCTTATCCCCAGGTTAGGGACACTAAATCCTGAAAGAAACACAGTAAACCCTGCGAAGATCAGAGGCATGCACACTGAGAAAGATGATGACAGTAAAACTCATTGAACAAGATCATCAATCCCTAGTAAAGGAAATGGGACTGTGCGTGCTGCCGAAGATATCTAACGAAGAAAACGATGATATCGGAAGGAAGACCTTAACCCCATCAAAAAGGATGCTCAACCCCAGCAAACATGTCAACAAGTCATTAAAAAGGACACGCTAAGGCGCTACTCCTGTCCCAAAGGGGACACTACCCCTGCCAAAGAAAAATCCTTACAAGGACACTGCACTCTGTGAAGGGAACAACATGAAGCTCACGAAAGGAGGAAACTGAACCTTAAGAACGGACAACAAACCTGCACAAGAAAACGATCCTCTTCTACAGAATTTGAAATATTTGGAAACACTATGGCTTTAATGCAGCAGAGATCGATATTTTACAAAGTTATTTTCTACCGATAGTCATTCTGTGAAAAATAAAACATGTGTTTGTCGTTATGTGTGTGTAAAACCTTCCTCAATAACGAGAAATCAGCACAGACTTACCTGGCCACAGTGTGTGCGTGTGCGTGCGTGTTTGTGCATGTGTGCGCGCGCGTGTTTGCGTGCGTGCGTGCGTCTGCGGATGCACATATTAGGAACGGTGGTGACAATAGACGCAGCCTAACGTGAGGGCAGCGTAGCATTCGTCTTACTCGTAACTTTTGTCATTGCTGCAAATAAGATAGTCATTGTATAAAATCCAGGGGTCCGTTTCACATTTACAACACTGTTTTTAACACTTCATGATAAAGAGCCAGTCCAGCTGCCTCACTTACCAACGCGATACCAGCTTCCCGTGGGAAAGAGCAAAATGAATGCAAAGGGGGGGGGGGGGGGGGGGGGGGGTGAGACCTGATTAAAACTTTCTGTATGATAGTTTCAACTGATATCATTTGAACTTTTACACACAAGTACTTACAATTCTGTTCATAAGATCAGAATGTGAATGTAACTGTTCCAGAATAAAGATAAGTTTCAACATGAGGTGACTGCAGGCGGAAATTCAAACAAATTTTAACAGGACTTTGAAGTAAACCTGCCAAACGACAGGAACAAATTACAAGACAAAAAACGACGCGTTTCGACCTCTCAGGCCGGTGAAAACGTCCAGTCCAGTAAAAAAACGAAGAACGAGCGATCGCTTACCTTCTCATATTCGGCGCAAGATGGACGTTGAATTAAAAGGGGGCTGCTGGCGGACGATCTGGTCCTGTCAACGTCCGTCTTCCATTGTCCTGAATGTGGCTGTCTTGCCTGAAGACGACCAAAGAAATCCAAACGAGTCGTATTTTGTCTTGTACTTTGTCCATTATTTGGCGGAATTACCTTGCCTAAAGAAGACAAAGATGCCGAAACGCGTCTTATTTTGTCTCGTAATTTGTCCGTTATTAGACGGAAACTTCCCTAATGAAGACCAAAGATGTCAAAACGTGCCGCATTTTGTCTCGAAAGTTATTTGTTCCTGTTATTTGGTGGATTTACTTTCAATTCCTTATATATATATATATATATATATATAGAGAGAGAGAGAGAGAGAGAGAGAGACAGACAGATAGACAGACAGACAGAGACAGAGACAGACACAGAGACAGGGATGTTGGCTGACGATAGTACCATCTCAACAGATTAGATATTCATTGAACAACAGATTAAGTTACTCGTTTTTTATGCAGGAAAGGATCCGGATTTTTACAGAATGATCGGAACTCGATCATATGCGCCTACATGAAAAAAAAAGCCCACTGATGAATGACTCAGTCCTATGAGAAATCTCAGAATATGGTTCGTTTGCGTGCTGCAGAACTGTCAAGGTTACTCGCGTCTGCAACAACAACAAACCAAACTTTCATCAACACGTTACTTCACGTCATCGGTCTGTTCACGTTTCTCACCTGCACTCTCTATGGAGCGGTCATTTGCGCCGTCATCTTGTTCCTGGCAGGGTCTCTCCGCCCGGTTGTCGACCTCTTCCCAGTGTCTCCCTGGGTTGTCATTCTGTTCCTGGTGTCCGATTCTTGGCGTTTCTCGTCTTGATAGTCATCCAGTTCCCAGCATTTCCCTGGCTGGTCAGCGTGTTGCTTATGTTTTTACCAGCCGTTATCATGTTGCTGGCGTCTCCTCTGAGCTGTAGTCCCTGCTGAAAGCAAATTTTTGTTAGGCATTGTGTGTGTGTGTGTGTGTGTGTGTGTGTGTGTGTGTGCGTGTGCACTTTGTGTGTGTGTGTGTGTGTGTGTGTGTGAGCGAGTGAGTGGGTGAGTAACCGAGCGACCGTGTGTGCATATGTGTGTGTGTGCATATGCGTGTGTGTATGTGTGCATGCGTGTGTGTGCGTGTGCGTGCGTGTTTGTGCATGTGTGCGCGCGCGTGTTTGCGTGCGTGCGTGCGTCTGCGGATGCACATATTAGGAACGGTGGTGACAATAGACGCAGCCTAACGTGAGGGCAGCGTAGCATTCGTCTTACTCGTAACTTTTGTCATTGCTGCAAATAAGATAGTCATTGTAAAATCCAGGGGTCCGTTTCACATTTACAACACTGTTTTTAACACTTCATGATAAAGAGCCAGTCCAGCTGCCTCACTTACCAACGCGATACCAGCTTCCCGTGGGAAAGAGCAAAATGAATGCAAAGGAATGGGGGGGGGGGGGGGGTGAGACCTGATTAAAACTTTCTGTATGATAGTTGCAACTGATATCATTTGAACTTTTACACACAAGTACTTACAATTCTGTTCATAAGATCAGAATGTGAATGTAACTGTTCCAGAATAAAGATAAGTTTCAACATGAGGTGACTGCAGGCGGAAATTCAAACAAATTTTAACAGGACTTTGAAGTAAACCTGCCAAACGACAGGAACAAATTACAAGACAAAAAACGACGCGTTTCGACCTCTCAGGCCGGTGAAACGTCCAGTCCAGTAAAAACGAAGAACGAGCGATCGCTTACCTTCTCATATTCGGCGCAAGATGGACGTTGAATTAAAAGGGGGGCTGCTGGCGGACGATCTGGTCCTGTCAACGTCCGTCTTCCATTGTCCTGAATGTGGCTGTCTTGCCTGAAGACGACCAAAGAAATCCAAACGAGTCGTATTTTGTCTTGTACTTTGTCCATTATTTGGCGGAATTACCTTGCCTAAAGAAGACAAAGATGCCGAAACGCGTCTTATTTTGT
>JADBJO010022983.1:0-27146 GCA_016801955.1 Conus betulinus
GACACGGGCCCAGCTGAACTGCAGATGAGGATGTGACTTATTCGACTTCAGAGTGTACTGCTCACGTGGTGAGCAGGATTGTCCGGAGAGATCAGCTGACGAAATGGTGAAGAAGACTGACATTCTGGTTCAGTGATGGACGTCGGTGGTTTTCTACACTCAGCAGCTGTGCAGATTGGGAGACTTTTCAGAGTAAGATCACTCAACCACACCGGGCAGTCTCATTTACACGAGACAGTGGGTGTTGCTGGGACCGTCGCGTACTGCGACCCCACGTCTGCTGGCTTCCAGAAAGCGCAGATCCGATGGAATTGATGAAGGAAGTCCACGGCCACAGAACCAGGCTGACCCTCAGCACGTGCAATGTCTCAGGGCACGTCTGTCACCAACTCCTCGTCATCTCTCTGAGTACACTGGCACATCCGTCACACACTTGCGGAGGATGAAGGCACACGGTGGCGCTCCCACATGTAATCCCTGGACATATGTTAACCATCGCATTCTCTTCGTCTTCAAGCTGGGGGCAGTCATGGAGGTTGTTGCATCGCCCAAGACAGGCATACAGTAGCTCTCGTCTGCCCACTGGAGGTGGGTGTCTGGGCAGACAGGCCGTCCACTGAGACAGACTGAGTTCATTCTCTGCGTGTCACCCCCCCACAGCCGTCAAAACGGATGACAGCAGAGGGGGCACGTTTGGCACTGCATCTCGCGCCTCTTGCCCTACCGTGCGGCACTGTCCCGGCCTCCGTGTCGTCACTACCGTCATTGAACTGATGACCAGGCCTCTCTTTCTTGCCGCGCACTTGGGGACATCCATCAATGATTGCCCAATCCGACACACACACAATTTGTTATAGCAAAACGCAAGAAAACCAAAGAAAGAAAGAAACGACACTAGAAGGTTATTACGCTAGCATGTAAGGCATTCTCTAAGGTTGGATGGATTGTTCTAACAGATAGATAGATAGATAGATAGATAATAGATTGGTGAGATGGATATGGATGTGGTGGATGGATTGATTGGATGGAGAGATTAAGAGATAGATGGAGAGATTGGAGAGATAGATTAGATGGATGGATGGATGGATGGATTAAGAGATAGATATGAGAGATAGATAGATGGATGGATGGATTGATAGATGGATAGCGCTGGCGATCTATTACAGACCTGTGCTAATAGCACTGTAAACATCGCAACCCGTTTACATTAACGGAATGAAGAGTGAGACTGATCTTGGGATATGCAAAGAACCTAATGATTGAAACCACCCATTTTCCTGCTTGCTCTCCCTTCACTGTGGGTCAGACCAAGGCGACAGCATGGAATCAGATCCAGAGATTTCAATATGCCCCAACGCACTACATGACACCGTCAGGGAACAAAACAGGCACGCGTCAACAAGTTGAAAAAGCAATCCTGGATGGGTCTAGCAGAAGGCATGACACAGCTTGGTTGTCAACCATCAGAAGAAAAGAGAAGAAGAAAGAAGAAGAAGAGAAGACGGAGAAAACATTGCCCACGAAGTATCCATGTAACGCACATGGAAAACCAGAATACAACTGCATGTTGAAAAATCTGCGAAACAGAGAACAATTGTGATGCTCACAATTTTGATGGAATCGAAGGTGCCGGCATAAAATGGACACCTGACGCTAACGCATTCTGTCTCTCAACATATGTGGGTCTTTAACATTCACTAGTGTCATAAGGTCCGGTCTGACAATTGTAACATATCCTTTAGAAGAGTGACCTGCGCGAAACGGGAAAGTAGGCACAGAAGGATAATCTCTTCAACGTATTGCTTTTTTTTTCTTTCTTTTAAATAGTAGGTACAACTCTGACAACACAGAAAACAGCGGTTTCGCTGTATTGGAGATCATCAGAAATTGCTCTTTGAACTCCTCGTTTGTCGGCTTATGAAAGTGCTTCCAGCGACAGAAAGCCCCTCCACTAACCGATGGATTTTTCCTGCCTAAGTATCAGTGTTTTCCAAAAGCCGCAAGGCGGTTTCCAGGCAGGACCAATACGATGCTAATAAGAAGCTCTGTAGTCAATTTTCGCTTAGAAATAAAAGCAGGACGTAATGAGCACAACAGGGGGGGAGAGAGAGGGAGACTAGAAGAGAGAGAGAGAGAGAAAGAGAGAGAGAGAGAGGTAGAGATGAATAGAGAGGAGAATTCTTTTTGATGAGGGATAAAGTTGAAATAATCACAACATGGCTTTTTTTACAATCCGGCCCTCAGTAAAGGGAAAAAATATAGAAAAGAAATAACATAACAGCCAGCAAAAGTAACCTAGAATGAAGGGTAAACATACATAATGCTATAAATAGAAAGAGGGAATCGTTAACACACAAAAGAACAGAAGAATCAATGCCTGGAAAGAGAGAGAGAGAGAGAGAGAGAGAGAGAGAGAGAGGAAGAGAGAGGAGAGAGAGAGAGAGAGAGAGAATGCGAATGTTTCGCATGAGAGAGAGAGAGAGCGAGAGAGAGAGAACCTGGGGGTAGGAGGGGAGGGGTCTCATATATAGTTCATGAAAAAAAAAGTTACTGGAAGATGGAAGATGAAATATACACAATAACACTATTACATGATAAAATTATAATACACATTTCTGGAAAAAAATAAAAAAAAAAAAAAAGAGAAAAATATCATTGAGTAGGCACCTCATCGTGGTAAGCAAAAACAAAAATTACACCTTGACAAGCAGCACCTTTGAAAACCAATAGATGGGAGAGACCAGTAGCAGACACTGACACTGACATTGACATCTTTTTATTAACATTGCTAATACCTTTTGTCAAGGGGGTACACTGTCTTTTGTTTCTGCATAGAAGAAAAGAAAACGAAAGAAAAGCTGCAAATCATGTGTCTACACGGCTAAGCAAAAAAAAAAAAAATTAGTTCTATTTCCATCACTCATTTGTGTGTTTCTTGTCTATGTTCAATAACAAAATCATTCTCACACACACACCGTTCCCTTCACATGCGCACACTGATCCATCCTTAACTTCCATCGACTTGCACGCACGCATTTATATTCTTATCCTCCCCTCTCCCCATTCACATATATTCTCTGTACAGCTTGTTTAACTGACTTGATATTATGAAAAAAGCATTCACTTGAACCATCAGGCTTCGAGGTCAAATAAGTATTCCATACAATAAAAATGAAATGTAATAGATATCCCTTCAGTGCTTTGAACTTTTATTCGTTCATAATTTTTTTCTTCCGCGTGTCCTACTGCTTCTGTTAGATATTTTGCCAGCATCTTTAACAATGTTTCATCACTTGTTTTGCAAAATACTGTTAAGGTTTCAGCTCTTGCCTCAGTGTGTGTGTGTGGTGTGTGTGTGTTGTGTTGTGTGTGTGTGTGTGTGTGTTTCAATAGTCCTTGATTTTTTTTTATGTTCCCATAAGCATAAGCAAAAAAGTGAACAAAAAATGTAACTCATCTTCTCTAACTGCAATATCATTACACAATGGACATGAATCATCAACAGCATTATTATTTAGATACCGTCTTCTATTAGCCTTTAATCCCAGTGTTCTATTTCCAAATCTTGTAATGATGCCTCTTTGCCACCGATTAGATACTAGATGTAAATACCTTTCTGCCTCCAAGCTCTTTTGAAGGATAGGGAACCAGGAATATTTATCATGTTCTTCTAGTTGGCTGAGCCAGTTTTTTTTATACGAGGAAATTAATCTCTCTTTGAATTCAGACATAAGAACGGGTTCGTTTCCAACTCCCTGCTCAACTACACTATTCCAAACCCATTATCTGTTTAGCACTTTCTTAATCTTAGAGGCCCAGTACGGAGAGAGGATAGAGAGAGAGAGAGAGAGAGAGAGAGATAGAGAGAGAGAGAGAGCATGAACTGAAAAAATTCAGTCCTTAGTTGGGTATGAAGTGCCCTTGTAAAGCTATATATGCTGGCATGAACATCAAGAGAGGGTGAAATGCGGTTCCACAAGAAGCCATATTACAATTTTATGAATATGGCGATTTTTCATTAAATTTAAAATTTCTCTGTAATTGAAGGGGAAGCACGACCTGAAAGAATCTTAAACACAAAAAGGTTTTATTGAATTTAAGCTTTCAAATCGAATGGTAAATATCCAGATCTGTATTGTCAGATTATGATACCGTTACCGATTTTAACATGAACTAATTTCAGGGAACGTCTATGAAGACTAAACAAAGGTTTGAGTATATGATTACTTGCTGAATCCCAATTGTAGATGCATAATTTTTTATGGGATTCAATATAAACGTGAAAAATATTTTACGTGAATGGCAGTCTAGGAATGTTTTAATCCTGGACAGCTGGTATATCTTTTTAGAAACTGTTTGGCATAAAGACCCGTACAGTTCTGATTATGACAGATTATTGTCTATAACTACTCATAAGAACTTTTATGACAGACTGTTTCTTCGACAACCATTGGTAGAAAGGGTCGCACCTCGTATAGGAAGGTTTTGACTTTTTTTGTCTTGTGGTTATGATATGTTTGGTTGTGACAGGGTTTAGGCTCATATGGTTTTAATTAGGACCATTCGGTCAGCTAGTTAATACTTTGCTGTAATAACATAGATAATTTTTTTTCTGCTTGGTGATCACACGCATGAATAGTAGTGTCATCGGCGAACATATCACAAAGCGCTGGGAGAAACTGGGTGAGATAATATATAGATATATATATATATATATATATATATATATAGAGAGAGAGAGAGAGAGAGAGAGAGAGAGAGAGAGAGAAGTATGAGACCTAGGACGTGAACCTTGAGGAACACCATGTTTTGAGAGGCAAATTAGAAGATTGGCGTCCCATGAATCGAGACAATTTGTTTTCTGTCGCTTAAAAACGAAGAGATGAGTTCTAGAGCATTATTGGATACCGGTAAATTTATTTTTTTTTAGAAGCATGTGGGTCAATTACATGAAAAAGCTTTTGCAAAATCAATAAATATGACACTGGTCCCCATATTTTCATTGATATTTTTGAGCCATTTGTCTACTGGGTTGGTCAGTGCAGCGTGGCAGGAGTGATATTTCCTGAAACCAGACTGATTAGGGTGAAATAAGTTATATTTGTCAAAATGTTTAGAATGCATCTTTTTAGATTATCTTCTAAAAGTTTTCATACCATAGACAGGATAGAACTCGATCTGTAATTACAAGACCCGAGGTGTCACCTGATTTATAGATGGGTCTTACCCTTGCGATTTTGAAAGATTTAGGAAACTGGTTTTTTAGATATACAGTAAATTGAAGATATAGGTCAGTGTATCAGAAATAATTGGAGCTGCAAGGTTTAGGATTTTTGCCATCGGTACCGTCTAAGCCACGAGCCCATGTTTTCTTTCAGACGGATCAGGGCATTATATACACATGGGCTGGTATTAAGGGTTTGTATAAATCTGAGGATATGCTTTTGAATCACAGAAATCATTTAATAATGTAAGGTGCTTGGGCTGATTTATCTGATTTTAATTTTATCTTAGCCATATTATAAAAATGGTCATTAAGTTTCTCGGGACACACGTCCTCATGAGATTTTTTTTTTTTTTTTACTGATGTTTTGTGTTTGTCAGCTGATTGAAAGCATTCCAAATTGCTCTACTCTTGGTATTGGAAGAAACAAGTTTCTTGAAAGCGCTTTTTTCTTCTTAGCCGCTCGTTTTTACATAATTAACATGATTTCTTTGGTTTACAAATTCTTTCTTCGTTCCTGTAGACAAAAGGTGATCTCTGTGGTTCACAGCGTCCTGTACATCTTTTTATAGCCATGGTAACATAGGGCTGCTCCTAACGCGCTTGGTTTTGAAAAGTGCATGTTTATCATAAGTATTGTACACAAAAACTGTGGTACCAAACTTCCCAGGTTTCGTCAGGATTTGTAAATCGAGAAAGAGAGAGAGAGAGAGAGAGAGAGAGAGGGAGAGAGAGAGAGACAGACAGACAGACAGACAGAGACAACCAGAGAGAGAGAGAGAGAGACAGACAGACCACGACAGACAGACAGACAGACAGAGACAGAGAGAGAGGAGGGAGAATGAATGACGATATTTAAATCACCTCTTTGTTTCCGCATTGTAATCGTCGTTTTTTGACCTTACAGGTCGCGTACGCACAGAAGATTTCATCACTCTGGTCGCGGCAGTCCGGGCGATGGTCACACACCAACGTGTAAGGCACGCGATCTACGTCATTGTGACACGTGAACGATGGCGGAAGCGGCGCCAGGTCAGCCGCACAGGAAATGACGTGGGCAACATCGTGCCCAGACAACCGCTGGCTACGTCACAGGCCAGAAAGTGTGAGTGACGTGACGATCACCACACACACAGAAAATGGTCTCTTCCTGCCAATAGTCCTGAAGAGTTTGATGTGAAGAACTCTTTTGTTTTCTTTCGAAAGTGTTGATGGCCAGTCTCCTGGAACTGCCAGATATAGTTCACATAGCAAGTTGAATGCCATTGTGGTTGTCCCTGTGTGTGTGGTGTGACTTCGTTAATCTTGAGGCAGACACATGAAGGGGAGCAATAATACCAACCGCACATGTCCCCTGTGTAGTAAGCTATCGTACCATCCAAGTGACTCCACATGTTTCTGTATCTGTATTATTATCGTCATCGTGGTCATCGTCATCATCATCATCATCATCATCTCATCATCGTCATCATCATCGTCATCATTGTCATCGTCTTCCTCCTCCTCCTCCTCCTCCTCCTCCTCATCCTCCTCCTCATCATCATCATTATCATCATCATCATAATCAAACAACGACAACAACAACATCTATTTCTTCATGTCATCATCAGATGTCAATAGTTCCACTTTAGAACAAATAATGAAAGAATGTCAAACGTCTTCGTACAAGCTTCCCATACGTAATGTGTCTATAAGATGATTGCTAACACTTATCCTGCTTAATACCCGTATTTCTACCAGAATGAAATACAAGGTATGTCAGGTGAAATCCAGCACTTTCTTTAGATGATTTCTTAACGGATACTTTTTTCCTTGGGTTACATTTTTGTTAGGCAATTGCTTTGAAGGATTTTTCCTTCTAAGTGTCGATTGTGTGAAAGAAAAGGATTCAAATATACTGACTAAGGTTATGGATATTCGCCCAGAAAAGAAATAACTACAAAGATGATAACAGTAGCAAAACAGCAACAACAACACAAAAAAACCAAAACTGGACGATTTGTAGCGTCCTAAGAATGTGGCGGATAAAAGCACAACCATTCAAACCCATATGCCTTCAATGACAACTAAGTCCCTACTGGTGTGATACACATTTTCAATGCTCTAATGCAAAAAAAAAAAGAAAAAGAAAAAAAAAAAACCATGATGACTGAAATGTTTAGAATGACTATGCAGACAGCAAAGAATTGTTCAAGACACTGATTGCTTCCAGTGATAACAGTCATGAAAAAAAAATCACGACGATGACAGAGGCACAGACAACACCTGAACTCTTACAGGTATGGCGCAGAGCGGCTGCTAGGAACCATTCCAATCCAGATCGAGGCATGCCTGTCCAAGCCGAACAAGACCTCTCTCACTGCTTCCATTTCCTCGTAGGTGTGTTCAAGACTTGCCATATGAGCTCCCTGGAGAATGCACGACACTTCCGCTTCATTCTACCTTCCACGACACCCGTTTCTGCTGCTGCTGATCCTGCACAGGGTAAAGTTGTTGGGAAACCGCTTCACGAGGTTGGTGTGAATCTTGTAGAGGTAACCAACCTTCGCCTATAGTCACAAACCCCACGCCACACTCAGTGCTGGTGTAGGGACATGTGTTGTTCTTCATCCTCCATCCCAACGCAGTCTACCTGCATGTTGCACGGGAACTGGTGCTTCACCTGTGCCCACTGAGGCACGGAACAATTCCACAGGCCTTCACGCGTTCTGTCGAGGGCGAGAGGAGAAAGGATGAAATAACGTCAATTTGAAACCTTTGTGGGGACAAGCGTATCTACAATAGAACCTCAGTAACGACGTTCCAGAATCTGGATGATACACTTCAGGATCAGGCAGGACAACAGTGCCCACAATACCCTCTGAGAGCCCTTGCTGAAACTCGCATCGTCGTACACAGTCAGGAACAGTAAATGCAACGATCGCGTTTTCCATAAATGTCCATTCAGCCACACCTCAACCATGAGTCACGTGATTCACTGGAATAGAAATAGGCTGTCCAGAGTCCACACTGTAACGCACAGATGTCACCCCGTCCCTCCTGGTGATGGTTACAGAGCCTGTACAAAAACAGCCAGAAATCACAAGACGTACAACTCTTTAAAAAATATAGGTAACGTGTAATCTATCAAGGCTGTATTGGAAAGCTTGAACAACGAGTCAACACCATAAGATTAGCTAAATGTTATTATACAGGTTTTGTAATTCTGAAAATGTGCATGTCATATTGCTGCTTCAGCTATTATCTAGCGGTTTGGGGGTCTTTTCTTTCTTACGCGAAAACGCGTACCTTTTCCTGGAAATTTTTATTTACACTTCCTTGATTTGATGTTACCACTATGCCAACTTTGAAACAGACCCTCGCAATGCGAATGAGAGTCCTTTCCCACACACGACGTGAACTTCACACTGTCTGAGCTAGACTTTTCCAGGCGGCTGAGAAAGTCTTGTGAATCCGAATCTGCATTGAGGAATAGTCTATCCTGGGCTATGACATGTTGTGTTCACCACAGATATAAAAGCGAAGGGAGGGGTGTGGATAGGATAGACCAGGGTCTCCGTATCAGTTAACTGCAGAACTTAAACTACCTGTTTCATAATAGTATGTTCGATATTCCTTACCTCGCTTGGAGATCAAGGGCCTACCTTCCGTTTAAGTATAGGATGAGAATTTATCTTGGTACATATAATGGCTTGTCCCTAGAAGACCCAACTGTGGCACCCAGCGTTGGATGTATATATATGTGATACACATCCACTGGTAATGACATCAGTAAGGACTGATCAAGGTTTAGATAACTCAACAGCCACATGAATCAGTTACGAATCCGTAGGTGCGGGTTGTGGATTGGTGTGGGAGAAAATAGAGGGCGTGGTGCTATTGGAAGAGTATGGACCACAACAGATGTAAAGGAACCAGAGAAAGGGACATCACAAACACTCCTTGTCCGTTTTCCATCAGTCAAACATTATAACATTTGTATGAACCATGAATGAAGCCACATCCACACCAATTGCGAAAGCAATGAGTACAATGGAAGACAGCACACAGTCACACACCACACACACACAACACCCACACACACACACACACACGCACACCACACGCACGCACGCCCCACACACACACCACACACACCCACACCACACACACACACACACACACCCACACACACACACACAAACACACACGCCCGCCCGACACACGCACGCACGCACGCACGCAACACACACACCACACACACACACCACCCTCGCGCGCGCGGGCGCGTGCGCGCGTGTTGACGCAACGCACGACACGCAAGCACAGCATACACACACCACACACGTGGACCCACCACACCACACACACCACACACACACACACACAGAGCTGGAAATCGCAATTAATCTACTTTCTGTTACAATATCAAACATCTTACCCTTCAGTGGATTTTCCCATTTCGTTCTGAACACTCTAGTTGTATCAGGTACACTGAAAAGCGAACGAATCTGAAGATTTCACGGACAGTTAATTTCCCACCCGGATGTCGAACTGAGAAACAACTCGGGCACTCTTGCCAGGCCTGGTAAAAATTCGAATCCGTCTAGGCTGACACGTGCGTGTGTCACAGACATTTAAACAGTTTCCTGTGGAGCCTGTATTCCGGGAGAGAGATTTCAAAGGCATGGAAGAAAAACAGCGGAACATTTTCCTGTGAAAATCAATGTGGTGGAAAGAGAGGATAAAGCCTTCAGGTGAGTGATGATGACAGTGCATGTGTAGTGACCTTATTTTTAGTTCTCAGGGTCACCCTCTTGTGCCCCTTGAGGGTGGGACTTTGTTTTAGGTGGGCTTTCTTTTTCTCTGTTTTTTTTTTTTTTTTTTTTTTTCTGCCTACCCATGGTTCTTTCACCTGCATTTCTCTTTCAACATTCTCCTTAATAATCTGCAGTTTTCTGTTTCGTCTATCTTCTGCCTTTATGGGTCGTTATCCTATTCTTTTCCTTTCATCACAAGTCTTCTATAGCACTTTTCTCTGTTTTCTCTGTGACCTCTTTGCTCCACCGTGTTGACCGTGCGGTGCGACCCGTGTCGGGGGAGAATGGTGTCCTGGTGGTTGAGAGGGACCCGGAGTGGGATCCGCGCCCCTCAACACGCCACTTTGGCCCGGCCTTTCCCTAGACGGGGGGCAGCATGGGGCCCAATGCTGTCAATCGGTCGCCTCCACAGTGTGGGCATGGCATGGGTCAAACGTGTGTGGCACGTTGCTTGCTCCGGAAGCCAGGTGAGTGGCCTCCTGTTCGTTCTCGACAGTTTGGTCATGAGCCTGGTGAATGGGGTGGAGCGCGTGTCACGCAGTGTATACCTTCGCTATAACCCTGGTGTTTCCCTTTGCTAGAGGATCGCTTAGGGGCATCGCCTTTGTGGGCACTCGATGGCGGGTGGGGAGTAGGGGAGGTGAAGTTTTTTTTTTCCCCTTATTATGAATTCTAAACAAATACCTCCAAACAAAAAGAGAAGAACGATGATGGACATGGCAAGTGTATGGACGAGATTACGAATAAGATTCAGATTCAGATAATGAGATAAGGGAAGTGGCAAAGAGAAAGGGTATCCAAAACGCATGGCCAAGCTTCCTTTTAGTGGAAGCAACAAGACCCCAAAGAATCCATTGCTCGGATTTCTCCGTTCGCTGTTTGCAAGTGGTTTGAGGGAGTCTCGTCCACAGGATTCAAAATGATTAAGAGACTCCGATCTGTAGCTACCTTGTTAACTGTGCTACGGAAGCGGCGTCTCGGTTGCTACTGAAAAGGGATGGTTCTCGGCTCATGGATATCACAGTTAAGGTTTCCATTCACCCCTTCTCAACTACTCGAAAGGGGTAATCAGATGTGCTGACTTGGCTGGAGTTGCTGAATCGGAAATTCGGACTGAGATGGAAAGCCAGGGTGTTCTGCAGGTCCATAGAGTTAAAATCTCTAAAGGAAGTGACTTAATTGAAACCAACACGCTATTCTTGACTTTTGCTATGTCATCTCCTCCGGAGTTCGTCAAAGTGGGTTATATCCGAGTGAAAGTTACGCCTTTTTGTGCCATCTCCTTTGCGATGTTTCAAGTGCCAACGCTTTGGGCATTCCAGCCGAGCTTGTCGGGGTCAGGAGGTTTTGTCGTGATTGTGGGCAGAAGAAGCATGATGAATCTTGTGTAAGTGCTGTATACTGTGTCCATTGTAAAGGTGACCATCCAGCAAAATTCAAAAAGTTGCCCAGTGTGGAAAAAGGAATGCGAGATTCAGAAAGTAAAGATTGAGAGAAAATGTTCCTTTACTGAGGCTAGAAGATTAGTGGAAGCTAGGACTCCTTCGACTTCTACTTATGCACAGAAGGTGGTCAACGATTCTGCGAACCCGGTCATCGGGTGATGATCTGGGAGCAGCTCCATTCACTGCTCTGGAGAAGAAATTGACAGAATTGTTGTCATCGGTTTTGGATCGGCTTACTACACTTGAGCATCAGTTGAGGGTTTTGACTCTCAGAAATGCAATAGTGTTCCGACCAGCAATGTACAACAGGCTTCAGTCCCTGCTGGTGAGGGAAGAGGTGTTTCAGTTGTACAAAGTACTGTGGACCAGAGGTCAGGGGTGAAGGATCGGAGGAAAGAGTTGTCCCCTCGCTCACAAGTCAAGTAACAGCAATACGAGACAGGCACGCAGTGAGGAGCGTCCCTTTTCGGACTCCAGATCCTCTTAGGGGAAAATCTCGAAGTCAGATATTTGGTGCAGCAGGTTTCAGTCCAGTACGAGCAAATTCCAAGCATGGCAACAAACACTTAGAAATTTATCAGGAGCATCGGCTTCTGATTCTGATCTTTTCTTGAAAGAACCGTTTTTTCGGATTTTTAGTGAAGTTTCTGGGGAGGGGCGATGATAGTTTTTAATTCTTTTCTGATAGACATTCTTTTGGGAGTTGACAGATGATCACTTTTTTTGGAATATACCGTTGGCACAGTTGGACATTCCAGGCTTTTGCCGCTGGCGCGAGTCAGTTAAGTTAAACTGCAAGTTAAAGCATGAATATTGTGGGACCTTGAGCTATTGTTGGGCAGAGTATAGCTCTTTGATAATTGCTCTTCAGGAAACCCTTTTAACTGCAAGTAAGAACATTCCATTGAAGCAGACGATCTATTGTTGGCAGAGTATAGATCTTATAATTGCTCTTCAAGCCAGCTTTTAACTGCAAGTAAGCAGCTTTTCAAGGCATACACAAGCCAGCTTCTGCAGACTTTTTCAAGGAGAGGCGTCGTCTCTTTATATTCATAATCGGTACTTTATACAGATATTTCCACTTCAGACGGATCTGGAGGCAGTGGCTGCTCGTATCTCGTTAAACAAGGCAGTTACGATATGCTGTTTGTATCTGTCTCCATCTTTTGTGATTTTCAAAGAGTCAGTTGGATGGTTTAAATTTCTCAACTCCCTCGCCATTTTCTTTTATTGGGTGACTTGAACGGTCATTCTCCACAGTGGGGAAGTAACTGTACTAATTTCCCAAGGGAAAGTTCTTGAAGATTTTATATCGGATCATGATCTCTGTCTTCTGAATTCAGGCTCACCGACCTTTGTTCTCCTTCTGGTTCCTTGACTCACTTGGATTTGTCCATTTGTGATCCTTCCTTATTTTTGGACTTAGAGTGGCAAGTTCATTCGGACCTAAGCGGGAGTGATCACTTTCCGATTTTTAATTTTTATTTTTTTACGAAGCAATTGCAGGAGTCCCCCTCGGGAAACATGGAAGCTCCGCTCTGCAGATTGGAGTCTTTATCAGCAACAGATTTTAAGTAGAATGCCTATGAATCTGTTGCAGAGTTATGATGATCCTGTTTTGCAGTTCACTAAAGTGATTGTAGAGAGTGCTAAGGAAGCTATTCCCAAGTCCCGTGATAAACCTAATGATGTTAAGACCCCTTGGTATGATAAAGAGTGCAAAACTTTGAAGGGTAAGAGAAAGAGTGCTCAAAGACTTTTTTGCTAGATTTCCTATGGTGGGAAACAAAGTTAAACATCAGGCATGTAGGGCAAAGTGTCGGTATACTTTTAAAAACCAACCAAGAGAAGAATCTTGGAAAAAATTTTGTTCAAATCTATCCTTTAAGGTCAATTCAAGGAAAGTCTGGAAATTAATCCGTAAGATTAAGGGAAAGTCGGCTACATCAGCTATTAAAAGTTTGCAAGTAAACGGATCAATTATTACAAATAAAAAGGAGGTTGCTAACTTGTTAGCTGCTACTATTCATCACAATTCGTCAGCTGATCATTATTGCAAGGAATTCCAGCGTATCAAAAGATCAGCGGAGTCAAAATCTTTTTCTTTCGTGCCAGATAGTTCTGAGGATTATTAAAGGACGCCATTTTGAAAGCCAACAACTCAGCTCCTGGACCAGATGACATTCATTATCAATTTATTCAACATTTGCCAGCTGAGGGTTTTAAAGGTGTTGTTGTCACTGTTTAATCATGTTTGGTGTTCAGGATATTTTCCACAATCTTGGAGAGAGGCGGTTGTTGTTCCTATTCCTAAACCAGGGAAAGATCATTCGGATCCTAACAACTATCGTCCTATAGCTCTTACTAGTTGCTTATGTAAAACTATGGAGAGAATGGTATATTCTCGATTGTTATGGCAGTTAGAATGTCTTGGGGCATTGGATGTTTCCCAGTGTGGATTTCGGAACAACCGCAGTACTACTGATCACCTGGTTCGATACGAGTCTTTTATCAGGAATGCTTTGATTAATGGAGAACATGTAGTTTCTATTCTTTTTGATTTAGAAAAAGCTTATGACACAACATGGAGGTATGGAATTCTTCAGGACTTGAAGGCACTTGATTTCAAAGGTAATTTACCAATGTTTATTGCTAATTTTTTGTCTAACAGGCATTTCAGTGTTAGACTTCATTCTACCTTTTCAGATCCTTTTGAGCAGGAGATGGGTGTCCCTCAGGGTAGCATCCTTTCTCCGCTTCTGTTCAATCTCAGAGATTAATAATATCGTTCAGTCAGTAAAGTCTGGGATTGATAAGTCATTGTTTGTTGATGATTTCTCTATCTCTGCCAAGGGGAAAACCTTGGCTGCAGCTGAGCGTCAACTTCAGTTGTGTGTAATCGTGTTCAGCAGTGGGTCACTGAAAATGGATTTAAGTTTTCAGCTACTAAGACAGAGTGTATTCATTCCATAGGAAAAGATCTCAGGTCTTAGAACCAGCTATCAGTCTCAATGGTCAGGTAATTAAAGTTTCCAAACAAGTGAAATTTTTGGGGGGTTATTTTTGATAGTAGCTTTCCTTTTTGCCTCACATTAGTACATTAAACAATCTTGCCAGTCAGGTTTGAATGTTTTAAAGGTTATTAGTCACACTGATTGGGGTGCGGACAGGCGAACTTTGTTGCGATTATATCGGGCTTTGGTGAGACCAAAGCTAGATTATGGTTGTGTGGTATATGGATCCGCACGAAAGTCTTATCTCAAAGCTCTTGATCCAATTCATCATCAAGGACTGCGGATTGCTCTGGGAGCATTTTCGCACATCTCCAAAAGAGAGTTTGTATGTTGAATCTGGTGAAACCCCCCTCTGGAGCTAAGGAGATTGTGTCTTTCCATGAATTATTATCTGAAACTGAGGGCTAATCCAGAAAACCCTGCCTATGATATTGTCATGAACCCGCCTTTTAGAGCCAAATATGACTTAAAGCCAAATGAGATTCCTCCACTGGGTATTCGTATTTTGCCCCACTTCGGGGCAGCTGGCATTGACCTTGATGCTGTTGATGATGGTCCATTTACAGACTGATGTACCTCCCTGGAAAATAGCCAATCCAGAGATTAATTTATATTTAACTCAATTTCGAAAGGAGGTCACCTCGAGTGCTGCATATAAACAACTTTATCTTGAGCAATGTGAACTTTATAAAGATTTTACCAAGATTTTTACAGATGGTTCTAAAAAAGATGAGAGGGCTGCAGCTGCCATTGTGTGTGATAGCAATTTTCAGGAGCCCACCTTGTTAAGATTGCGAGATTGGTCATCTGTTTATACTGCTGAACTGAAGGCTTTAAATCTGGCTCTCAGTGCGGTGTCCAGGTCAGATCAGAACGATTTCCTTATTTTATCGGATTCATTGTCGGCACTGTCGGCTTTATCGACAAGAGAAGTTTCACATCCAGTTTTGGCGGATATTCATGATCTTCATACTCAGCTTGTCTCTTCGGGAAAGCATATAGTTTTCTGTTGGGTCCCCAGCCACATGGAATCTATGGTAACTCAGTGGTAGACAAAGCAGCCAAACAAGCTCTCGGTGCAAGTCTTTCCAGGAGGCCTGTGCAGTTTGTTCCTCACTCAGATCTTCGTCATAAATCTAGCTTGTATTGTCGTGAACTGTGGCAGAGTGAATGGTCTAAGCCAAATTCATAACAAATTGTTTAAAATTTGCCCAGATTTAATCACCCTTTCCCATCGATAGTAAGTAACCGTAAAAGAGGAATCGGTTTTGTCACGGTTACATATTGGGCACAGCTATATAACGCACAGTTGATACTCAGAAAGGGAGACCCTCCATGGTGTGTTGCATGTGACAGCTTGTTCAGTGTTCATCATTTTTTGACTGAATGTGCTGATTTGAT
Organism: Conus betulinus; assembly: GCA_016801955.1. Taxonomy (NCBI): domain Eukaryota; kingdom Metazoa; phylum Mollusca; class Gastropoda; order Neogastropoda; family Conidae; genus Conus; species Conus betulinus. The sequence goes on from JADBJO010022983.1 coordinate 15,884, forward strand.
GTGTATCAGAGAGAAGTTCTTTTCCACCAGTGATTTATCAGTTCTTTTTCGTGAGATTTCAGTGGATCTTATTTTTTTCTTTTTTGAAAGAGGTAAACTTATTTTTATAAGTTATAGTGCTTTAATAATGTATATAGGTGTTGCTGGAGAGTTGAACAGATAATTGTGCTTTTGTCTTTATAAACTTCAAGCGATGTGTTAATACTAGTGTGGGTATTTGTATCTAGAGACTCAGCAGATATGATAGCTGAGGTCCTGGCTCCTTGTAGTCCGCTGGCCCCTATAAACACTGTCATGAAGAGAAACGTCCACAACAATGAGCCTTATAGTACGCTGGTTTCGTTTTGCGCTTTCAACGTCACGCCATTGAAAGTATTTTCAGAGAGAGTAGAATAGAAAGTAAAATGTGTGTGTGGTGGTGGTGGCTGATGTGTGTGTGTGTGGTGTGTGTTGTGTGTGAGAGAGAGAGAGAGAGAGAGAGAGAGAGAGAAACAGGGAGCGAGAGAGAGAGATAGAGGGGGGGGGGGTTGGAGTAGGAGAGGGGGTGTAAATTACGTGTAATTGACACCGCTCTTTTATCTTAAAGCCTCTTCTGTGTATCGATTTTTGGATCAGCAAATATACAAGAAATCGAATGGAATGGAGAGTAAACGTGAAAGCAAACAAACTAGGGTCTTAAGCATTGTCATGCAATAAAAGGCAATGACATTAATTAATATCAATTGGGCCGATTTAAAAAAAAATAAATTTGAAGCGATGTGTAATACTAGTGCTGGTATTTGTATCTAGAGACTCAGCAGATATGATAGCTGGAGGTCCTGATTTGGCTCCTAGTAGTCCGCTGGACCCTGTAAACACTATAAACACTAACTAACTACCTGTCAGAACTTGCAGAGCGATTATATAGGCCTATAACTATGCAAATATTTTCAGTTTATGAATGTACTCCGGTTGAAAACTGATCTACGTAACCTTTTCTTTTCAGCAAGAAGCACATTCGTCAGGGACAATGAGGAGTGATTTATGGTACTGACTTGTTTGCTACACGTGTAATGTGTGGGTTTTTTTTTCGAAAAAATTAATTGTTCAAGAAGTTTCAAAAAAAATGGAGCGACTGATGGCGGAGAACGAAGCAAATTTAGAAAGAGTGGGGGTTAGTTGCCGCCAAGGACATTGACAAAGTACAGACAAGACACGATGCCATTTCGACCTCTTGGGTTCTTCTTCAAAAAAAAAAAAAGATCACATTTAACATTTAGGACAGTTACAACAAAGAACGAAGAGGACTTATCTGATTGTCCATGTGGTATGCTGTGTGCATGTTCAGGGAACCATGGGCCGCCCCTGCGCCAGCAAGGGTCAGGCGGGGCTACCACAGTAACCACACGCAGTGCCTCAGCTAACGAGGGGCAGGGCAGGGCTGCCACAAGTAACCGCACACAGTGCCTGCTGCGTGACTGAGTTGGCGATCAGTAGAGAGGGAATGAGACAATGCTGCTTGCAGCTTTAAAGCAGGACAAATCAGAGAGCATGTAGACCAGTGGCAGGAGGTAACAAAAGACAAAAAATCATAAAGCTTGCGCAGGGAGCACACAGTGAGCTTCCTGAGTACCAGTGCAAGATAAATCAGCCCAAGAAATGCAGTTTTTCCACAGAGCAAAGTAACGCTACTGATGAATAAAGAAAACGATTAAGGGGTAATTGTAGAATCTAGTCTACGCCAACAAAAGGGGAATATATTTCACATATTTTTTGTAAGGCCTAAGAAAAATAACAAGCTCAGGATGATAATATAAAAAAAAATCTCAACAAGAGTGTAGAATATCATCACTTTTAAGATGGAAACCTCGAACAACGCTTTTGAGCCTAGTGACAAAGAACTGTGGGTTTGCCTCCCTTGATTTAAAGGACGCATGTTCACACAGTGTTCCTGTGGATGGGGATTCCCAAGAATGTTTAGAGTTCTTGTGGAAGGAAAAAAGTTGAGATTCACAGCATTCCCAAACCCACTAGCTTTTTTGCCCCGGTTTGTTTACTAAGTTACCTGAAGCCGTTATGACTTACCTACATGTAATACCACTGTGTCAACTTGTTTCATTGATGACTGACTGTTGATTGGAAACTTACCAAGACAAGTGTATTCAGAACATCTTACACATGTTGGACTACGTTTGGAGATTAGGTTTTTGTGATTCAGTTTGAAAAATCAGTTGAACCAGCTCATAAAGTAACATGTTCAGGTTTTGTAATCGACTCGCTAACCTGTGGCAGTGATGTTGACACCAGAGAGAAGAGAGTAGAAAAAATTTGCAAATAGTATTCAAATTGTTAGAACTGAGAAGCCATGTGTGAGAGAACTAGCAAAATTTATTGACTAATTGTAGCTAGTCTTCCAGGGGTTAAGTTTGGTGCTTTGTACATGCCCAGGTAGTGTTTTTTTTTTTTTTTTTTTTAAGAGAAGGCTTGAGAAGACATGTCAGTAGAAAACAACATTATTCTGGTAGTAACGATATTACTGCCCCAGATGAACCAACCTTGTCATTTTTTCTGATGCACTGCTTACAGGCTGGGGGTGTTCTTGTGATCCTTGTAGAACAGGAGGAGACTGGACAGCAGAAGAGTCCAAACTAAGTATTAATGCTTTAGAATTAAAAGCAGGTGTTTTTGCTTTGCAGTCATTTGCATCTGGAAAGGAAGGAACACGCATCAGGCTTGTCAGGTAACACCACTGCAATCTCAGTGTGAACAAAATGGGCAGAAGTCATTCTCTAGCTTGTAATTCAAAAGTCAAAGACAAATGGCTTTTTTTGCCAGAGACGTAATATTGGATTACTGTGCCATATGTGCCAGGCAAGGATAATTTTTAAGCAACAATTGAGACATGAATTTTGTATGCAGAATGGCAACTGAATCCTGACAATAAAAGAAACATTAGAATTTCAAGGGTTTTAAAGCTGAAAAAGATCTCTCTACATCCAGGATCAACAGACAGTTTAACAAATATGTTTCATACAGACCTGATCTATTTGCTGTTGGAGTAAATGATTTGATATTTCATGGACAAATATACTGCTGTATACTTTCCCACTTTCTAGTGTGATCCTAAAGATGCTGCAGGAAATAGGGACAAGGCAAAAGAAGTTGTGGTTGTTCGGGACTGGCCAAGTAAACCCTTATACCCCATCATAAGGCGACTGTTGATACAAAATCTGGTGAGGGGCGTCACCACAAGAAAAACTTATTAAATTACTAATGCACAAAACCCAGAACTCCAGCATCGAATGTGAAAGACTCCAAGACTCTTCATTTGCAAAGTCTCAGGAAACGACTTAGAAAGTCTGGAATTTCGAACCAAAGTGAAAAACATTATCTGTGCCTCATGGTGAAAGAAACATCAAAGACTTACATCAGAAAGTGGGAAACTATGTATGTTGATGGGGTTTCAATCCTGATTCAACAGTCTGTGAATGAATGCATTAACTTTTTAGGATTTCTTTTTCAAATCGGGTCAAAGATACAGCTATATTTGTATACTAAGTATAGCCAGGCCAGCTCTCTCTGGATTTTTTTTTTACTTCAAAGACTTGAAAATTTAGAGAACAGTCCTTCTGAAGAAATTTATATATTAGAGAACAGTCTTCTGAAGAAATTTATGAAAGGTGTATTTGAATTGAGACCAACCCTTCCCCGATATTCAGTTATGTGGGAGTTGATATTGTTTTCGAACATCTTGAGACTTTTCCTCATGAAAACATGAAAAACTATCACTGAAGGAGTTACTCTTAAGCTGGTAATGCTAATAGCTCTGCTGTCAGGTCACAGATGTCAGACAAGTACGAAGCTTTCAGTAACTTCTTTGAAAAGTTATGAAACAAAATGAGACGCTGATTACTGAAGGGGTGAACATTTAGCACCCTTGAATTGGTAGCATTTCTAGCGAACAAAAAAATCTGTGTTGTCACAGTGCTAAAAGATTACCTGAAAGGAAGACAAGACATTGGGGGAAATGTGCAGTCACTGTTCATTACTTATCAGAGGTCACATAAACAGGTCAGTCATGACGCTTTACCAAGTGGCTGAAAGATGTGTTTGGCAGAGCAGGCATTGACACACAGCAGTTTGGTGCTCACTCTACTCATTCTGGCATCAACATCAGCGGCAGTGGCATGAGACATACCTGTTGACACAGTCATGAAGCAGCAGGGTGGTCTGCTGAATCCATTTTTTACCAGATTTGACAAAAAGGCGCCTTTCAGGTAACATGGGGCAGGCATTGCTGGACAGTAATGATGAAGAAACAGTAGCTGGTGATGGCATACATTTATTCATTTCATAACACTAGCATGCACACTAATGGCCTCTAAAAGCTTTCATTTGGCACAACAGTTCTTTGCAGTTCGAGGTTAAATTATTGGCTGAACTTGTGAATACTTACCATGTAAGTGCGATTGCAATGTTCTCGTTTTATACGCATGTTTCTGTACCAGATCCATTAAATGCTTTTGATTAACAAATGACAGGGGGGGGTGGGGGGTGCAGAAATTTGCTATCTTGTTTACATCGTCTGATGCTTCACAGATGTGGCAATAATCATTTCCCTGTATGTTACCGAAGTTGTTGAAATAGCTTTTCATCTTTTGTGTGATAAGCAGCAGCTTAACCGTTTAGCTGGATAGTTGGGGTGTTGCTGGCTCCATCCTCTCCCCGTTTCACGGTTTCTCTACCACCACCCCTCTCTCCTTGTACCCTCTTCATTGCAGTTCTCATACCAGTGTTTCCACCACCCCAGACCTGCACCTCCTCACACTGAGCACATCCTCCCTCCCCTCTCTCTCTCACACACACACATCTCTCTCTCTCTCCCTCATCCTCCCTCCCTTCTCTCTCACACTCATGTACACACTCTCACACACATGCACTTTTGTGGATGGGTGAAGTGGGCTGTGTTCCATCCAGTGTATGCTATGAAGCAAGTATAACTACCAGGGTTATTTTCCCCCCCCCCCCCCCCCATCTCATTTATGCCTATGCATTGTGTATTGGTGTGGGTTGAGAAAACTTGATGTGTGATGTAATTCAGTCATTGATCTTGCAAGGTATGCAGTAAGCATGGTTTTTTTTCCCCGCCATCCTATGCATGCCCAGTCATGAGCTCAGCCAATGCAATGTATGTTTTGTGCATTACTCAGTGATTGTTCCCATCACAGGTGCTTTTCAGTGCGCAAACAGCTCTTCTTTTCTGTGTGTTCACTTTTGGTGTACATCGGTTACAGACATGTACACTGGTCATTCATGTAAGTAGTGGTACTGAAGTGATCAGACATGTACACTGGTTACTCATGTAAGTAGTCGTACTTAAGTGATCAGACATGTACACTGGTTACTCATGTAAGTAGTCGACTGAAGTTATCATTGTATTAATATCCACTTTGGTTTTTCTGTTTGTTTAGAGTGTGGGTATGGTGTGGGGGTCAGATGGTGGGGAAGGGAGGGGTATGTTGGCCCACCCTAACTGTAGTCTTTAGTTGATATTATTCCTATTCTCTGTTGTACACATACGTGGGGTGGAGGGGGGGGGGGTCTTTTTGTTCAGGGTAAACAGAGAAGCATATTGAAACTTCCAGAATAACAGATGTGAATATTTTATTGCAGGGTGTAGAGGAAAATCAGATAACTTTGTTGGACTTCATAATGGAAGTTGAAGTGAAATTTCCATTATAACAAATACCAGTTCAGTTTTTTTTTTTTATATGGGTTTTCAAAGGAAATGGGACGATTTTGGTTGGACTTCCTTGTTGTGGGGTTGAGATGTCTTGTACCCTCCCACTGGTTTAAATGATCTTTATAACCTGTAAAAGGATTCCTTCCCCCACTCCACTCCCCCAGCGCCTCTCTCCCTCCCCTCCATGGCTGCCCTTGATTTTGTCCTCCCCACAGATGGCTGGAGGAATCTCCTTTCGTTGAGACAGTAGCCGTAACAATATTTGGAATCTCCTGTCGTTTGATACAGTGGCTGTAACAATGTTTGGAATCTCCTGTCATTTGATACAGTAGCCGAACAGTATTGGAATCTCCTGTCCTTTGGTACAGGGGCTGTAACAATATTTGGAATCTCCTGTCATTTGGTACAGTGGCTGTAACAATATTTGGAATCTCCTGTCGTTTGATACAGTAGCCGTAACAATGTTTAGAATCTCCTGTCATTTGATACAGTAGCCGTAACAATATTTGGAATCTCCTGTACCTTTGGTACAGTAGCCGTAACAATGTCCGGAATCTCCTGTCCATTTGATACAGTAGCCCGTAACAATATTTGGAATCTCCTGTCCTTTGGTACAGTAGCCGTAACAATGTCGCGAATCTCCTGTCATTTTGATACAGTAGCTGTAACAATATTTGTAATCTCCTGTCGTTTGATACAGTAGCCCGTAACAATATTTGGAATCTCCTGTCGTTTGATACAGTAGCCGTAACAATATTTGGAATCTCCGGTCATTTGATACAGTAGCCATAACAATATTTGTGAATCCTCCTGTTGTTTGATACAGTAGCCGTAACAATATTTGGAAGCATCGTATCGACCATGAGATATTTGGAAGCATCATATCGCATATCACCACGGTCATCTAATACAGGATTTTATGTTTGGTACCATGGACATTGATTGGATTTATTTACTAAATGTGCCTTAATCCAGTTTTTTTTGTGGGTAACACTATGCCCAAATCATTTGCTGATGCATTTATAAGTTGTATATGATTTGGTATGATTTCGTGTGTGTGTGTGAGTAAGCAACATTAGGTTACCTTGGCCTTTTTGTAAACGTAATTTTTTATTGTCATTATTTGGTACACGTATTTTGAAAGGTTTTACTCCATATTTTTGCTGGATTTTTCTGTTTGGTGCCCCTGGTCGCGTCAACTGTGAGTCAGTTATTGATGCAGTGGGTGTTATATTTTGTGTGTTAACAGTATTCAGGCTTCAACTGTTTGATTCTGTAGATTTGTTTTTTTGTGTGAGCAGGCTTCAGCCGTCAATGCATTAAGAAATTTACTGGAAAGTTTTTGTGTGTTTACTACTGTCAGTGATTTTTATACTGTTTATTGTTTTTTAACTATTTTAGGTACATATTGGACAAGATTCCTTTGTGTCAACTTGTAAAAGTTTAACTGCTGTTGCAGCCTACATACAAAGTGTTTGGTCATTAATCTTGCAATAATTTATCCTATGCATGGCTTTGTCATTAAGTGTAGCTTTGGTCAAATGATCTGCAAGCTTAACACATGCTGCATATGGGCAACATTTCAGTCATTGATGCATTGTAATTTAGTGTCCACATTATTGTCCATTTTGAACCTAAAAATGTTCAACTTTTACCATGGGGTGGAAAGTCTGAATCATGAATTTCAAGATGGGCTATTCCACCCCTCCAAATTTTTTTTCACGGGAAAAAATTCACTTTTTACTATTGGGTGGAAAGTCTGATCTCCAAACTTGGAGATAGGCTATTCCGCCCCCCAAAAATTTTTTTCGTTCAATTTTACCTTAAAATAAACCTGAATCATGAACAAAATTTTCATTGTTCAATTTTACCATGGAGTTAAAAGTATCCTTCATATTCCTTCTCTGAGCCTCACATACCACTTTTCAAACCAACAACATCCAGATACCATATGTTCATTTTATTTAGTCTCTATATATACATACATATTCATCAATGTAAGTTTCATGGCTGCCTTTTGTTTTCCCCACGATGCACACACAGAAAAAAGTGTTTCATCAAAGATGCTAGTGTTCTCCCAGCTGCTTTTTTTTTTTTTACATCCTGCCCTCACTAACATATATGCATGCAAACTTACATTACTCATACTACAACACACAACATTGAATTGAGGGGGATTTGGGGTGTTAGTAGGAGCACAAAGAGAACGCTTGCGATAAAGCGAGTGATTGCGATAGCGCGAGCGCTTGTAAAGAAAGCACTTGCTTGGCGTTGAGGTGCACAAAGAGAAGATTGTACAGCGCGCTCGCGATTAGGCAGGTCATTTGGCAGGATTCAATTCAAGTGAAGACGAACTTTTGTTGATGGACAGTGTTCTGCCGAAAATTATCCTAGGGAAAACCAAAAAAGAGTGGGCGTTCATGAGATTAATCAAAGGAGGCGAATGGAAAAGTGAATACCATAAATTGTTTCCTTTGCTTAAAAGGAGCCCTTCTCGTTTTCATTCCTACTTGAGAATGAGCCAAGAGACATTCAAGTACATCTTAGAAAGAATTGAACCAAAGATAACAAAGAACTGGTGCAACTTTCACCAACAACCAATTATCCATGTTGGTCAGACTGTCACTGAGAGACTGAGAGAAAATGCGACACACACTGCACTCGCCAGACTCGAGACAACACGCGACGGGGCACCAGAAACACGCTTGCTCGCGAGTTGGAGCAACATTTTCAAGCGCTTGTCCCAACGCGCTCTCGCTTTTATCGCGAGCAAGCGTTCTCTTTGTGCTCCCACTTAGGCTATTGCATTGTGGACCTGGATGGGGTCCACTATGTGCGACTTGGGCAGCAAGTTGTCCAGGTCCACTATGCACACAGAGGGGTGGGGCTGTGTGACACTTGCATCACAAATAGCTCCAACATCCCAAAGCAGCATGTATATCCTCCATAAGCATCCACTATACCATACCTGCCTTTGTTCACCCTTGGACATAAGTTACAACTATCCTCCTTTCCCTACATCAAATCGACCCCCATCACATCACGATGCAGTATTCCTGTCTTGTACTCTCTGAAACAAGATACCAGTTGATACATGTACACATACAAGATCCAGTTGTTATCCCTGCCACACAGCACTGGAAACAAAAAATGGTTAACAGAGATGGAACTGAAAGAGAATGGGATGAAATAACCTGGAAAACAGAACATCTGTAGAAAAGTGCCATTAAAATGTACATACAGGGATAGATGGAAGGTACACTGAAATGCTTTTTTAAAAAAATGTAGTTAAAAATAGCACCAAGATAACAGCCGCAAAGAATACAGAGCAGAGAGGTGACACAATCAGGACTGAGAGAGGTACTGGAATGCTAATGGTTTTGAACAGAGTAAGTTGGAACAGCTGTGGGAATGGTCAGGTCAAATCAGAGAGCTATGATCGAGTTTGGAAGGTCTGGGCTCTGCAGGTAATAATACAAACTAGTTACTTCAAGTTGAAGGATTGAACAATGAGAGTGCCTGTGTGTGGAGGTGGAACGGGTAGGCAGCAGAGCAGTTTGTTGCACCTGACCTTGAAATTAAAAGGCAGTGCAAAAGATGACCTCTGGAAGACAAAGATCAGGAAATAAGCAAACTCTTGATAAGGTTGTCAGGAAAGAGAAGTACAGAAAGTCAGGGAGTAAACAAAACAGTATGCATATGGAGAAGCGCAAGAATGAGAAAGGGAGTGGATGCTTGAAGGGTGTAAAACTGAATACGTCAGAGGGAATAAAATGGAAAACACAATATATTGAATAGAGAGTTCTGAAAAATACAACAGCAGGACCTGGAGTTGCTTTATGTTCATTCTCAATAAAGATCAGCACTTTCACCATAACATGACACACAATCTCTCTTTCTCTCTCCCCAAAGTATACTGTGACAGGGGGGTTGGTCAGGGATAGAACAAGGACCACACAGTGGAGACAGAGAAAATGCCTACCACACTGAAACAATGTGAAGAACTTTGCAGAACAAGGACCACACAGAGACAGAGAAATGGCCTAGTCAGTTCCAGAACAAGGACCACACAGTGGAGACAGAGAAATAGCCCACCACAACTGAAACAATGTGAAGACTTACCAGAAGAAGGCCACACAGTGGAGACAGAGAAATGGCCTAGTCAGTACCAGAACAAGGACCACACAGTGGAGACAGAGAAATGGCCTATCAGTACCAGAACAAGGACCACACAGTGCAGACAGAGAAATATGCCTATTCAGTACCAGAACAAGGACCCACACAGTGGAGACAGAGAAATGGCCTAGTCAATACTTAGAACAAGGACCACACAGTGGCGACAGAGAAATGGCCTAGTCAGTTCCAGACAAGGACCACACAGTGGAGACAGAGAATGGCCTAGTCAGTTCCAGAACAAGGACCACACAGTGGAGAAGAGAAATGGCCTAGTCAGTCCAGTCAGTTCCAGAACAGGACCACACAGCGGAGACAGAGAAATGCCTAGTCAGTTCAGAACCAAGAACAAGGACTACACCAGTGGAGACAGAGAAATGGGCTAGTCAGTTCAGAACAAGGACCACCAGTGGAACACTTCCGAGAAATGGGCTAGTCAGTCCAGAACAAGGACCAACAACAAGTGGAGAAGGAGACAAGGCCTACCGTACCAGAACACGGGACCACAGTGGAGACCAGGAAATGGCCTAGTCAGTTCCATACCAGCTCCAGACAAGGACCCACAATCAGTTTTTGGAAAAAAAAAGACCCCCCCCCAAAAACACTGAAACTAAACTCGTGGAGACTTATGCAGAACACGGACCACAACAGTGGAGACAAAGAAATGGCCTTGTCAGAGTGACAGAAAAGGGAAACCCGACACGGACTGGCAGCAATTTCCCAGATCGCCTCAGCAGGGATTCAATTTCAACTGAAGGAGACATTAATCCCCCAGGTGGGGTGGGGTAACACAGGAAGGGAAAACAGAGTGTTTCCACCTTCCGTGACAGATTGGACGCACATGCACAAAGAGAAACCATTGACTCACTCTACACACTGAGGCTTGAGTGAGGATGTGCAGGAAAATGGGGAGCAGAAAACTAAGTGGTACTTACTGAAGGTCAGAGAGAGTCGCTCTGTAGCTCTTCTTTGTTTCTCCCGTCTGGGTAAAAGAAACAAGGGATGAATTTACAAAATGTGGAGGAGGAGGCACAGAAATGTCAAGCGCTCTTGGTGGGTTAGGGTGGGCAACAAGGAGACAGTATATAACTCCCCACCCACAACAGTCCATTTTTCAAGAAGATTTTTGCTCACATCTGTAAACTCGGTAACACCTCTCGTTTCCTTTCTTGACAAGATCGGGTACTAAGTAACTAAGTTAAATAAACAAAAAAAAGTATCTGAAAACCCAAAAGAAAAACAAATGTCACCTATGAAAGAATAAGATTTCCAACACGGCCATTATTTTGCCTGCTGTCTTGCAGGCCATACTAAACATACAGCACTTCAGCCCCTCTGTCTGCAGGGCATTCAAACACTCTTGTAATA
>JADBJO010022984.1:0-15000 GCA_016801955.1 Conus betulinus
TTGGATGAAGCATAACTACCCGTTCTGTTGATTACAAAAATACCTGAAATTCAGGGTGACTACGTCATGTGCTGATTTGAAAACCGTGTTCGACGGTCATAATCGCGGGCATCCTTCTGTTCATTCTAGCTCCTTCATCCCCGCCCCGCCTGACAAACTGCCCTCGCTGGTGAGCGGGAGAACGCGCCTCCTTAGGTTGGCTTGGGACATATTTCGAACGACGGTACTTTACCTAAGGCATATGAAGAGCCGACAGCGAGTGGATCGTTGCGGCGACTAATCAACACTGAGTGGATGGGACACAGCAGTACATGTACGGGGTAATACGATTCAACAATGGGGTTAGCGGAGAAGACTAGATGCACAACGGCATCGGGGTAGCAGAATAACGAGTCTGCGTTACATTGGGCAGCCCAACGGTAGAGGACTCATCGAGTCAACACGTACCAGTATATGCCGAGCGCACACAACATCCTCAGTGAGCCCGCCTGTGCAGCATCTCTGATCCTGTCCAACGGAGAGTGGCGGTGCCGGGGCGCAAGAGCATGAGCAATATAGAAGCGGGGTCCCATGGACAGGACGGGGCGTAGCTGGGACCAGGTCACAAGAGAATGGGGGCGCGTAGATCCAGCAAAACGTAGGCCGGGCCGGTCGGGGGGTTGCCAAGCGGAGTAGCGTGACGAGAACTCCGTGCGGAGCCAACTGTCTGCTACCGTGGCGGAGCAAAGCTATGGCAGCGCAGTCCGCTACGGCCGCCACTCGGGGACAAATATGTATCCTAGTGAGGCAAATAGCAGAGCTGGGACTTACGGTGCCACTGGGGCTGCCCCGGCGAGGGGGAAGGCGGGCCCGATGGTTAGATTTTTCAACGCCGCGCGCAAGTGGACCGCACCTCGTTTGCGATGTACGTCGGCTGCTCTGGGAGTCGAGTCCACTGTCGGGGAGGGGGGGGGGGGGCGCGGGGGGGGCCTAGGGAGATCAATGGCGGGGAACGATGAGAATGACGCGCGCACGCGGGGCGGGGAGGAGGCACGCGGAGTGTGTGGTCACACAACAGGATCGAGGCCGAGGACCGGTGCGGGGAGGAATCGGGCGGCACAGCCCCGCGCAGAGGCGAGACCGTCCGAGGCTAAGAGTTGGATGGGTGAGAAGTGGGGGCACAGTGAGCCACTAGGAAATACCGAAGTTGGCTCGCTGGGGCGGTTGCGCGACCCCGGAACTGTCAGCAAAAAGGCATGAAGTTGTATGGGCAGGGAAGAGACGGGCAAGCCACGTGCTAACAACAAAGGGGAGGCTAGACTTGGCCCGTCTTTGCCGCAACATATTGGAGGTGTGAGGCGGTTCCCTTGTGCAGTGCCTCGATCCACGATGACTCCCACGTGGACGCGGGCGGGGAACCCTGTGTTGTCTATGGGGGTAGGCCACTAGAGTACAAAAGCTATGAGTATCCGAACAAAGACGAAACGTGGTCGGGGGGTGGCAGATGGGTGGGAGTGCTAGATCGGGGTCGCGACAAACAAGTGGCGCTCCAAGAACTCGCTATCGACATGCCATTGTTAGGAGTGAAACCCATGCAGTGGGAAAGAGATAAAGATAAGATGGACACACCCACTCGCCAGACAGTCATTGTCACACCGTGGCGGAAGGGGGCGGGTGAAGGATGACTGACGCAAAAGCGGCCGCGGCGGGAGAAAGCAACCAGAGCTAAAGGACTCAATGAACAAAGTCAAGAATATCAGAAGGTCACAAAGAAGCACACACAAGGCTGGGGACTTGAGAGGAAGCCGGGAGAAAACAACAGAAACTAGAGGACCACTAGTATAAACGAGACTCAGATTGTTGTGATCTTATCTGAAAGAATACGTACGGCCTAGACACGTAACGAACATGCGTGTAGATGAAGGTAGCGTGGAAGAAGCCGACATCGGTACAGTGCTTCAGTCTTGGGACGAAGGAATTACATTTAACAGAGGAACTAACAATGATATATTCAAATGGCGCGTGTAACAAAAACAGACGTATATGTAGAAACAAAAGTAGACGAAAAAAACCCAACAGCCGGACGGTAACGTGGGTGCAAAAGAAGCACCAGCACAGAAAGCATCACAAAGACACACAGAGCACTAACAGGGCACATATGGGAAAAAAAACAAAGAAGTAGCGGATCGCGAAAACCCTACTCAAATGGGCATGACAAAACAAAAAAGAAAAAAAAAATAGATGACTTATATCTAGAAAGAGAGAGGTGATTAGTTTAAATACCGAGGTACAGTATAATCAATAAAAGTCCTGAACAACACCTCAAATTCCCGTGTGTCCAGCAACATGTGCTTACTGTCCGGCCAACTGTCCATATATTAGCCACAAGAGCGTTCGGGGAACTTGATGTCATAGCGTGCAATGGAGAAACCGAACCCCAGATGTCCATTCTACTAACAATGCCAAGAGCGACAGCGAAACGAAGAAATGACGATAGAGGTAAAGAAAAGAAAAGTCAATGTGAGGGGAGAAGAGCAGAAGAGCAAAATACATATACAATCCTCCCAGAAAGAAAAAGAGAACTAGAACAGTTCCGAAAAATAAGGGGAAATACATCAGGCGGAATAAAAGAATCCGAGACGAAAAAAAGAAAAGGAATCATATGACCCAACACAAGACGGGAGTGCGAGAGAATAGCCAAAAACAGAAAAGGAGAAAGACAAGCAAACAAAAAAACACACAAACACGAACAAAAAAATTAACCACAGAAAAAAAAAATAAAGGGGTTAAAACAAGATCGAGGCTCAGGGAATCGGGTCACAGCAAATACTGAAGACGCTGCCGCCGGCGGCGAAGAGACAAACATAAGAGTACCCTATGACAAGGATATTGGTATGTGTTCATTTTCAAGTCATGCTTTGTACTGAACCAAAGATAAGGGTCTGCCGGAAGAAATGACAAGATAGAAGAATTAAAGAGACGCATACACGACACAATACAACTCCTTTGAACCCTGTCTTGTACTGGCATGGGATGCAGATACATCTGGCTGAAACCCCAGTGCTCTCATCATGAAGTACAGGACGGCTGCCATAACCACCAGCCAACCAACAAATCAGACAAGCCACCAAAGCTGACTTTCCTCCAATCGCGAGGGTGCGGAGCGGAAAACGAAGAACAGATACAGCGATCTAGAGTGATCAGGCAAATGATGAGAGGCTAGACACTTCCTATGGACAGAAGAGCCAAAAAGCCAGCCACAACTACAAGTCATACTGGTTTCGTCCGAGTGTCATCGTAAGTGAGATACTGACCAAGTCTGCCAGCGCTTTTCAATCAGCACTCGAAATGGTAACATAGCGACCCTCCAGGATTCCAGCCGTGCTGCGGTGATGACGAGCACCGTCGCACGGCAGTCAGGACCACCACAGAACGACCAACCAAGGACAGCTGAGTGTCGTGCGTCTTGAGAAGCAAGCAAAATGGCGGTTGATCGGAAAAGCAAAAAAAGCAATAGCACAGAACGGTCGGGTACCTAACCGTGCTGCATAGCGCATGTGACACGAGCAAGACGGGGGGTGCTAATGAACTCGCCGACGAGTGAGAATGGCACACCACAAAAACGGGGATAGAAGCGATAAGAGTACCCCAGTACGGAGAGCCAAGAGTAGCGGGGGGGGAGATGTGCGTGAAGTGCTTCTACTGCAATGCGGAATAATAATACAGACAGGACCGGGGAGGGTCGTCCTTTTGGGCGCAAGCAAAATCTGCTATCGAAGTCCCGAGGTAGAATCGCACTGCAACAACCGGATAATTATAGTTCCCAAGGGTGTATATGAAAGAAGGAAATGCCACGTAGTGCGGGAAAGGGTCTGAGGAAACGTCCGTATACAACCGGGCTGCCTTCAGTACACTACCTTTCAGACGACCATGCCCTGAAGCGTGAATTGGAGACAAACTAGTAAGATCTAATAGGCGGACTTACAAAAATGGAGGGATGGTGATATGTTAGGCCGTGCCTGAACATCGACAATCCCAGATACGAGTTAGAAAAACTGTAAGTAAAAAGACGATGAAAGACTTTTCCAGCCAACGCAAGCGCATCGATCTAGAGCGTAGAATACAGTAGGATAATGGAGCCATGTCTAGGTGGTGATCTCGCCATGCATGACAGCAGAGTTCAGTGCGGAGTGCCGTCAATAGTCAGATCAGCGTGCAGGTCGCGCATACGAGTTGTTTGCAACGCGCAGAATACGTATCTAGATGGACGATCACAGTACGGGGCCTCAATGCACAATGCGTGTGGGCAAGTGATGTTTGCATTGAGTAATCCAATGGGAACCGTGTGGAGGTAACTTGTGTGATAAAATTGTCCATATTTAGGTATAAGTGGCTATGAACGGCAGAACAGGAAGCGGATGAGAGACTCAAGAGGAATGAATGTCATTTGTGCTGAGCAGCCGTCACATAAATAAATATAAGCGAGAGGAGTAACGAGAAAGGAGGTGAAGAGAAAGAGAAACAAACCAAAGACGAGCGTGGCATCCAAAAAAACACAAAAAGCGAATCAGAAAAACGTGCTGCAACGAAACTGACCACACTTAAAGGGGTGACCTGACACTAGACAACTGGAAACGGGCATTTGCACAAAGCAGTTCATCACATGCAAAGGCAGGGTACCAGACCGGCACCTAAATGAGCCCTGGGGCAAAACACATCTTAAGGGAAAGTTACCATGCATGTCAGAAAAAACAGACCAGGCCAGTTCATGTCCTCCCACCCATCTTCGTCCTGTGGTACAATACAGTACGATACATTTCAATTACATGTGGTGAAGACCGGCAGGCAGTGCAGTGAACTCAACCAGGACACCGATTTAGTGGCTGCAGGACAATACTCCTTACGGATTCCTGAACAGATGACATGGCTTTGCAACTGGCTTCAAATTGATACAGAACCGGGGATGATAATTCCAAACTTAGCACGGGCCACAAGTATCCGTTTATTCTTATGTACAATCAACTTCCATCTAGGAGTCTCCGAGAAAAAAAAAAAAAAAAAAAGAAACACATCACATCGTATTGGTTCCAAAGAGTGGCACCCCCATCATTAACACACCTGACCTCCTGTTACACCTAAATGATGAACACACCAAGGAATAATGCTCACAGCAAGTCGTCAATCGTGATCACCTTACACTCACCGCACCAAGTTCCCACCATGGTGTGAAAATTGACATGCTTGGAGGGCCTGTTCTCTGGCGGCTCAAACCAAAGGAATCGTAAGTAACATGGCGACCTCTGAATCAGCCTTCTTCCGACTCTAGACACTGGTGAAAAACCGCATTGAAATGTTTTCAGTTTGACAAACTCTGATACGAATTAGGAATACACAGAGGAAAAACGTGGTAGAGTACATATGACCCATCAGGGCCGTTTACATACACTGGTGTCTCCTGGAGTGCGATCAGGGAAATCATCTCCTGCGGGTAAGACCTCCCCAAAACACAATTTATAAACTGGTCATTTGGAACTGAGGATACCACTATCTTGCCAAGCATGTGGTTTCCGTTCCTCACATTGCAGACCTATCCCTTCCAAGTGTCACATGCCGGAAAGAGGGGTTCAAAAGTGATAAAATAACTGATCGCGTGTCGTCACTGGGGGGATGACACAAACCCTGGTACAGTGAACGCGGTGCGTATTGTCAACTGGAAAGTGTTACACGGATTAGAACGTGCAGACGTTGGGACATGGTCTGGAAGCTGGACCGTTATGAAAGTCTATCCACTCAGTGGTGCGGCAGAAAGGTCATGGGCACCCCAATGATGCCAGTAGTCAGTATGGTATCTGCGTTTTGTCTGTCTTTGCCACATCATCGATATTTGTCCACGAGAAAAGTTAGAAAACGAATGACCGCTACCCCGAGCATGACACTGGGTTCAAGGGGTAAACTTGATCAAGTAGTTGAGAGTACACCGCTGCTTTTGACTGTACAAATTCATATGGGTTTCACATGATCCAGTGGATCTCAGCGCGCGCGCGCGCTCGCGCTCACCACCCACACCACACACACACCCACCCACACACACGTAAGCTTCTCGCGAAGATGTCACATGTAAATCACCCGGTTCTTCCCACCTCTCCCATCGAATCCTCCTCTGCGCTGTGCACTGCACACATTTCTTGTCATAGCACACAGTGTATCGAGTTTATTGCAATGAAATAATCTGGATAGAATATATATAATGTAATATAAATTATGAATATATATAATATATATAAATGATGTGTGTGTGTGTGTGTGTGTGTGGTGTTGTGTGTAGGTGTATGTGGGTGGTTGTGTTGGTGTGGTGTGTGTTCTAGTCCTTCACTCTTATTGGTTCTCAACACCCTACAAGTGGCATGTAGCCTAACGGTTTGAGCTACCAGTTGTCACTTATATATTACATTAAAAAAATTCGCTAGGATTTTATAACTTTGATTTCAACCCATATAAGTTGAGTTGTTTTACTGTGAGTTTTTCTTGAGTTACAATATAACAGAGAAACGTGGAATCAATTCAGTCTGTCTATACTAATGCGATTGGTATGAAAGACATTTTCACAAAGTAAGCCGGTGATCATGCAGTGCCGAGGCACAACATAGAAAGCACAAAGAAAAAAGCCAAAGTATGCATTTTCTGGCCAAGCGGCTTTTTAAGACTTTTATCATCCAAGTTAGAAGTATCCAATACAACGTTCATGAAGACAAAACGAAGTTCGCGTTCGAATCTGCAAGGATCGGTAATCTGGTGCGTAGAAGTTTTGCATTTAGCTAAGGTGACCGGTCCGCTGTTTCATGGGTCAATGACACTTGTGAGTACGCTGTCAAACAGTCTGGCCACCAGTTAGCTTACCAGTTCATCAGAGAGAAAATATCAACACTTGGGTGTGAAACACGTGCGTCTGTAATGCCAGACAGTCCTTATCCCAATCGAGCCATCCTGGAATGCGCTTGACATAGAAAAGCTGAAATATAAACAGTCTTGGCGCATAACGATCAGACATTTAACTCTATTTGCCCGGAAAAGGTTAACTTTTGCGTTGCTACTTTCCTGGTTTTACGTCGTCATCTCTTGTGTTTGTTTCCCGAACAGTGATTTATTTCAGCCCCATTACTTATCTTAAAGTTCATTGACTGAAAGAAGGGGGGTGGCTAAAACTGAGTGGGAAATGGTTGCCTGTAATTTTCGACGAGTTATCTTACAAATAGTACGACTTCACGTTGAGGTGTCTTGTTATCGTCTACGGATTCAGGATCTACATGTCGTGAATTGATGAACGGTTTTGCTCGCCAAATGAACATACACTACGCTGCGTAATGTTCTCGACCCATACAACTGAGAAAAGACAACTCTGTTTGCAATGAAAACAGGCGCTATCATTCTTGAGGTTTGTTTCAGGAACACCTCTATTGGGAACAGTGTGGGGTCAGGGGTTGTCATCGTCAGTCGCCATTGTCAAGAAGGCAGCAAGATGGTGAGAGTTCCAGTTTGCCAGTTTCCCTGTTGTGTTGTTGGGGGGGTGTGTGGTGCTGCAACCTTCCCAACAAGCCAATGCTCCACTAGGCCAAGCCACCAAATACTTTTCATCTATGTCACAAGCGAAACACACAAAAGACACAAAAACGAAACCACCCTGCTATGCATTCGCTCATACAAGCTTGGGCTCGTTTTTTCAGAATGTAACGATTATTTTCTCTTCACAAATTAACCTCAAACAAAGCGAGCAGTCTAAACCTCTTACTAAACATTACAGAAATTCTTGAATTTACTTGTGCTAACTAATGACTGCAATGCGGGGTGTGTAAAAATCCCCGCAAACCCCCTCTCCACTCAGATTTCAGGGGAAAAGTTTGGGGGTGGGCGTTTTGCTAGTCTACACCCCTTTGCATAAACATTTCATCACATTTTCACTAAAACTAACTCGTGCTACCATATCATCTCAATGTGCTGTAGATTGGAAAAAGTGGAGGTGGTTTTTTGCTAGTGATTTTACGATACTGTATGTTAACATTTGAACTGGATCTGGACCCCGGTGTCGTTAGCACCTTCAGCTCCCCCTCCCCCCCCCCCCCCCCACCCCCCACCCCCCCTTTTTTGTGCATCTTCTGTTTTCCGCTGCTGCTTTTTATGCCGTTGGTTCTTTTTTCTTATATATGGGCCATTTTTTTTTTTTTTCCGATGTATTTCACTCCGATCTATGTGCACAGTGTTTATTCTCGAGTCGTATGTACAAACTTAATTGGGTTTGGTTTACTCGAAAGCACTATGTACCATTTGAAGTTATTGGAACTGCCCAGAAAGAAAGACATAAATAATTAAATAGAATGACAGGAGAATGTCATCTGGAAAACCATGACGGAACGGATAAGGAAATACATGATATAAAAAGACTTGAAAGACCCACAGATGGACAGCAGAGAAAGAGTACCCCGTATAGCAGACGGGAAGAGATAGGAGACAGACCGATAAATACTGATACAGGGGATTATACAGTGCAGGAACAGACAGGGAGGAGATAGAATGACAGACAGATAGAAGTGTGGGGGTGTGAGCGACGACAATGCAAAAGAGCGGTAGCAATTTGAAACTTGCCTTTTTTTCTAACTTTTACTACTCATAGGTCTTTGGAATGACTTCTTTGAATTTTGACAACACCTCTCCCCCCCTCAAACTGTGGGCACTCCCATGGTAGAGGTAAAACACGTAGTTCCTTTGCCTGAACTTAGACTTAACTTTCCGTTTCACAGCTATAAACCAAAACAATGATGCATTACCACAGTTTGATTCATAGAAAACGAAAAATAAACACCTGTTAGTTTTCACATATAAAGATCAATGTTTTTGTAATAATAACGATAGCGATTAAAACAGAGAAACATAAAAAACAGTCATCATGTGTGAGCCATACTTAGTATTAAACCACACAAACTCTTTTGTATAGAGATCTAAGGACAGACTCATTCTAGTCCCCTTCGAGTCCACATTATGTGTCATCGTGTCATCGAACGTCCACATCATATGTCATCAGTTGTCGTCTAAGTCCACATCATTGTCATCATTGTCGTCGAAGTCCACATCATTGTCATCAGGTTGTCTGTTAAAGTCGTCACATGATTGTCATCAGTGTCGTCATCGTCCTCACTCTATGCTGCATCTGGAGCATCTCCTTAACCATGGTCATGAGGTAGGGCAGCGCCAGATTTTTCATCTGAAAACCACTCAAGTGTTTCGTTCATCTTGGTACCGTCCACTGCGTTTGAAATTCCGCATCTATCGTTTCAGGTTCGAATGTTCTCCTATGCCCTGCTGACCCAATTGATGACGGCTTGGTCATGTGTAGGCTGCCTGAGGTTGCCAGCACTGCTGGAAGTCTTGGTTGTCTCATCCATGTCCACCCAATAGTCCTCTTTTGGCCATCTTTAAAAAAATGTTTTGTGCAAGACTGCCACATCAAACGGGCTGGGCCACAAGGTGTACAACCTACAGGCACAAAGACCAAGTCTTCGGTGCTAGTTCAAGCAAGTGCTCCTACATAACTTCCTGGGTCCTGTGAGCATTTGTAGGCAGTCCAGAACTAGGAGTCCACCCGCTTGTCTGCTGCCCCAGAACACGCTCCCTCCAGGTCAGGATGGTGACTCTTTGTCATCCACTATCCCTCCACTTACAGTCCACACAACCGTACATTGGCTGGCCCTCTCAGCTGGAGAAAGACACGAGGCGGGATGAGTCCGTTTCTCTCCAGCAAGATGATGAGGCAGGAACCTTGTGACCATCAGCTGCTGCCAGGAGTGCCACTGTGAAATCTCGTTCTCAGCTTTGGTGCTTTTGATTCGAACTTGTTTTCACACCTTTCAGGTTGTTGGTACTGGATGGCAGCATGTCAAACTCAACCATTGTCTGGTCCATGTTCGTAATGTTAGAAAGAGGGCAGTCATGATGATGACGAAGTCGACGAATATTTCGACGGAACTGAAGACGTTGGTCTTCAAAGTCTATGGGGAGTTTTTGACTGGCAGTGTTCCTCGTCGTGAAGAACCTTGGGGCGCTTTTTTTCCCAGCGCTCAAGCCACATGTCTGACCCCGAAAAGCCTTAGACTTGAACACACCTGCCAATTCTCCTCTCGCCTTGCGTCGTAATTCTTTATTCTTCGCCACTCTTTCTTCAGCTCGTTCATCCTCCAAGTATTGCATCACCCTTGGTCACATCTTCAGATCTAAGTGGCGGTCCCTTCAGACACACTTCCGTTTTTCCTGTTCTTTTCCCGTATTGTTGTTCTATTATGTTTCTGTTTTCCCCCGTGCACACACCGAAACATTGCCTGCTGCTTCATTATCAAGATATCTTAAAGCTTTCAATTTGTAAGACACAGTGTAGGACTGTGTTTTCAGCATGATAATCTAGTATGGAGACCAAAATACCACACAGTTCACTACTTTCACCGCGTTGAGAACCAGAACTTTTGCACGGTGACAGGCTGGAAACACGTCACTGAAAAAAATACGCAATTTTTATTCACAACCTTCACCAATTGAAAACAAAAGCGACTTATAGAACATTGTAAAATAATCGATCGTGCTGTCTTTTGAGAAGAAAATGTGGTGGTCGTCTGCAAGGTAGTGACCCCTTTGTACGACTTTCAGCCAAAAGTGGGGTGGCATTTGCTTTCGTACTGGGCTTTTGCTAGGGATTTTTACAGTATTTCCCATTCGTAATCAGCTGATTGTCAGGTTTGAAATAAATTCATCTTCCATTTGTACTTTCTGCCTGGACACGTGAAGTGGCGTACCTTTTAACAGCTGGAATATTTGCAACAGATTGTTCTATGTCTTGGACAAGTTCTCTGATACTGTGTGAATGACTTTTGAGCAAATCACTTCGTCAGTAGCAACTCCCGGATATGGACTTTCTTTGGAGGGTGAAAAATAAATCCTAATTGCTGAAACATACCTTAGGTGCACAGAATGTTACTGGTGAAATCTTACTGAATGCCGCGATTAAAAAGTAAATAATTGAAATAAAAACTGGAGACTGCAAAGATTTTTAAAACTGAATGCAATTGCCTATCCACTTGGCAATGCCATGGATTCAAATCTGTCTTTTCTTTTTAAAGCTTTTAAAGTTCTTGTTGTTGCTATTGTTGTTGTTGTGTTGTTGTGTTGCATCCATACATGTCGACAATTCAGAATCACATTTCAGAACAGACATACCAGAACCGTGTCTATACAAGACATGTATGAAAATGTTTCTAAGCACATTACTTTCACAAATGAACAGCATGGACTTTTTTAAAGGGCGAAAGCAAGTTTTAATTGTATCGTCATTACTGTTCTCTACCCTCTAAGTTTGTTGTTTCTGGTGACCTTTCTTTTCTATAATGTTGTTTTGTCCAGATGTATTTTCCATTGCTTAAAATTTGCATTACTGTTGGTGTTTCCGTTATCTTCACATTTATAATGTTTTGACCAAGCACCTAATGCATTCCATGTGTGCGTTTACATACTTGTAATTGCATTGAAAACCTGACTGGGATCAAACTATAAATACACACTATATATATATGCAACCCGCAGTGCCGCAAAGGTTAGCTCTTCTCGGATTCCAGGCTGGTAGGTCAGGGGTTCATTTCTGATCAGAGCAATCAATTCATCTAATTGTTCTCCCCCGACCGGCTCCTATCGAGAGTTGGATTTACTTTGGGCTTATCGGGAGAGGAGACCATAGACAGGAATTTTATCCGCTGAAGGGATGCGTTCCTGAGAGTGTTGCTCAATGTTCTGACAAACGTTTCAAGTGTCTGTATCTCTCGGGCCTGGTTGACGCCATGATATATTGTGAAAGTGACTGTAGAGGACCGCTCTATGAAGCATTCTCAGATGAGAAAACGGAACTCAATAGTATTACTTTTATCACATATCATCATTATCGATCAGCATGGGAAAGAGAAAGATTATAATAATCTAAAGTGTGAAGTCTCTGTTAGATAGTATGCAGACACTGGTAATATATAAGTTAAAATATCAGTCTTATTACCTCCCCCCCCCCCCCCCCCCTTAGTTTTACAAACAGTTTTTATATTAGTTTCACATCGTTTAGACTTTCCAACGAGCCAGTAACACAGAAGATAGTGTTCAAAAATAACTATTGCGAGGTTATACAATTTGTTACCCTTACTATTAATATGTCAGCATTCAAAGTTACCTCTTAAGCTTATAACCCATTTATAAATGACCCCCCCCCCCCACCCCCACCCCCACATACACACAAACTTACGCACGCATGCACGCACGAGCACGCGCGTCGCGCGCGGACACACACACACACACACACACACACACACACACACACACACACTTACACACACGCATACACATACACCGACACACACACGGCATACATTCTCACGCACACGCACACACGCACTCATGCACGCACGCACGCGCACGCGCGCGCGCGCACACATACACGCGCGCACGCACACAACACACACACACACACGCGCACGCTAGCACACACAACACACACACACACACCCACACACCACACACACACACACGCACACACACACGCACACACAGCTGCGCGCGCGCGCGCACGCAAGCATGCACCACACTATGCACACGCACACACGCTAGCAAGTACGCTCACGCGAGCGCGCACGCATTTACTCACGCACGCACAACGCACACACGCACACTCACACGCACGCGCGCGCACACACACACACACATACACACACACACACACATACACCTACACGCACACACACGCACGCACACACGCACACGCACGCATGCACACGCACTGAGAGAGAGAGAGAGAGAGAGAGAGAGAGAGAGAGAGAGAGAGAGAGAGAGAGAGAGAGAGGCAAATATACGAGCGGTGTAAATCAACAAACACGAGAACCGACGTTCCATCTACTATGTCTGTAATGTATTTGATGTATTTGACATGTCCCTGCCTGCGAAGTGATAAGTTTTTTTTTAATTTTTTTTTAAACCTTTCTGTTGTTAGTAGTCCATCACCTTACCTATTGTCTTGCACTCGACTCAAAAACAGCGCTGTCACTTACTCACTCAAACTATGGGTATGACTTCAAAGACAAATACACATTTCATGACTTTTCTTTCAGAAATGGTGGGTGGCTTTGTCAAGTTCACCTATTCCTCTGTTATCATCTTTTCTCGTATTGTTCAGTAGTCTTGTCTCTAGACATGAAAGATAAACATAGATAGAAAATGCTGGAGGTCAGACTTCATTTTCATTTGTTTTTTGATTTGAAAGTTAACCTGGTAAGTTATGTTGAAAAGTGTGACTGTTACGACAAAATATAATCAAATTTCTGTTCTTCAACACTTCAGTAAGCTGAACGCTAAATGAAGGTAGTGATAATAAAAGTTATGGGGGGGTTCTCATCTGTCGTTGAAATGATTTGAAACAAAAGGACAGCTCTGGCAACAAGTGCAATGTCTTTCATTACGGTAGAAAATTCACAGCCAGATTAATGCTAAGTGTACCTCGCGAACAAGAACAAGAACGAGTATGTCCTTTTCCAACACTTTCACTTTCAATTTCAGTTCTCTCTCTCTCTGTCTCTGTCTCTCTCTGGATATATATAAATATGTATATATATATATATATATATATATATATATATATATATCTTGTGAAAAGTAGAAAATATAAAAAGATAACCTCTTAAGACACAAGTGCTGAGGGCCAGTTCTTGGAATGAATCCACAAGGGACTAAATTAGAATAAAACAATAAATTCCAAGGATAAGTACCGAGCACATTCCAGCAACTTACAGAGCAGCTAGGTGTTGCAATGGCTGCAAGAAATATTGAATTATAAACAAAGCTTGCTCTTATGTCTGAGATTAGCAAAAAAATATGCAAAAAAGTGGTTACAACTACAAACTACAATACAGCCCAGATAACAACATGAACAAAAATAGGAAAAACAGGAAAAGGAAAATCACATGGTATAACCCTCCATATGATGGAAGAGTAAAAACAAACATAGGGAAAGAATTTTTTTTTTTAAAACTGACAACATCATTCCCAAAAGAACACAACTGTCCAAAATATTCAACAAAAACACCATCAAACTATCATATTCATGCATGCCTAACCTTAAGAATATAATTGATTCATCCAACAAAATGAAAAGCAACACAGTAAAGAAGGGTGAAGAAAGGAAATCTTGCGACTGCACCAAAAAAGAACTGTGTCCCTTAAGCAACAAATGCCTCTACAGTAACATTGTATACCAAGCCACTGTGACATCAGAAAATGAAAAAGAAACATATATAGGGATTACTGAAAACCACTTCAAAACTAGATAAGCAAACTATAAACAGTCATTCAATAAAGAAAAATACAAAAAAAAAAAAAAAAAAAACCCTGAGCAAACACATTTGGAGACTTAAAGATAAAAAAGACTATAATATATCTTGGAAAATCATGAAAAGGGCATCACCGTACAATAATATTTCAAAAAGATGCAACCTATGTTCAACAGAAGAATGGTTAATACTATGTAATCCACAGTTAGCAACTCTAAATACTAAAGTAGAAATAGTAAACAACTGCAGGCACAAATGGAAATCGTTGTCAGCAAACGCACCCTGAATAACAACCTGAAACCCAAAAAACATGTGCAGCCAACCCGCACGTGCAAACAGTGACATTGGGCCCAATAAGCTATATAACATCGGCGGTAGGCGACCCAAAAATCATCCTGAAGAGAGCTGTGTGCTCGAAACAAATTTGTAGTTTTAGAATTCCTTTTTAATATTTTGTTTTTAACAGATGTTGCTCCCCAAAGGCTTGAGTGCTTTAAAGTTTTACTAGGCATATTAGTGATATATATATATATATATATATATATATATATATATATATATATGTATATATATATATATATATTTTTTTTTTTTTTCCCTCTCAATTTCAAATCTTTGCCAAGTCATTACT
>JADBJO010022984.1:17500-27146 GCA_016801955.1 Conus betulinus
AATGTCTCAGCACTGAATTGTGGACCATTGTCACTTATGATTTTTGATGGAATCCCATGCTCCACAAAGACGCTTCATAACATCCACTACTGCACTGCTCCCCATGTCATGTCCCAGTTTGCGGACTATGAAGTATTTGCCGAAGCAGTCTGCAATCAAAAGGTATTCTGATCCCTCAAAGTGAAAGAGATCTGTCCCTAGAGTTTCCCATGGTTGCTGGGAAACTTCATGTGGGGTGCAATTCCCCCTTCTGCTGAGATGGCTGATGTTCCTGGCATACTGAACATCTCTTGATGAGCGACTCAATGTCTTTGTTCATGCTGGGCCAATAAACGGAATATTTGGCTCTGAGGATGGTCTTTTCTATGCCTTGATGCACATAGTGGAGCTGATCAAGAATAACCTTTTCTTAATCACTTACGATGACTATTCTTGATCCTTTCAGAATGATTCCATCTTAGTTGAGAGTTCATCCCTAAAGTTCCAGTACGTTCGGATGTTTTGAGGGACATCTTTGATGTTTTCTGGCCATCCATTGGTGATCATCTCTATAAGAGTATTGAGAGTGGGATTTGCTTTGGTTCCCTCTCGGAGAATTTTGGTGCGTTCTCCAGAGAATGGCATCAAGTCAACTCGCACATATAGGTCTATTGTTTTTCTTGTTGTTTTTGTTTGGCAATCTCGATAGAGTGTCAGCAAGCGCCATTTCCTTGCCTGGTCTGTACTCTAGCTCAAACTGGTATCCTTGCAGCTTGAGCATCATCCGCTGCAGTCGTGGTGGTGCTTGAGTTAGCAGTTTTTGCAGGATCATCACAAGTGGTTTGTGATCAGTCAAGATTTTGAACTTCCGTCCATAGAGATATGGATGGAATCTCTGTTCTCAAAAACGATGGCTAACAGCTCTCTTTCTATGCAGGCATAACTGGTTTCAGCGTCAGACAGTGACTTTGAAGCATAAGCCACGGGTAGTCCGTCTTGTGTGATGCTTGCACCACGTCCGTGAATGCTTGCATCAACTTGAAGAATGAGGATTGTTTGAGTGTCGAAATATTGTAGCGTCGACCTTTCTGATATTGTTTCTTTCAGTTTTTTGAAACATTCTTCATGGTGGGCCTCTCATATGAATGCTGAGTCTCCTTGAGGAGTTCACGCAGCACTGAGGATTTTTCAGCCAGGTTCTCAATGAACGGTGAGAGGTACGTGTTGAAGCCCAAGAATTCTTGTACTTCTTTTCTTTGATTTTGGGTGTCGGCACATTTTTCAAGTCATTGACTTTGTCTGGATCTGGATGCACGCCATCAGCTGTGTGCTTCATGCCAAAGAATGTGATGGAGCTGGTTTTTATGTCACATTTCTCGGAATGAACATGAGTCCATTTTTTTTTTCTGCAACCTCCATCAAGTTCCGATTTCTTCATCTGTTTTTGGCATAAACAACTATGTCATCCGTAATGCCAACAGCTCCCTCAACTTGATCTAGGATCTGATTCATTTTGAGTTGAAAAAAATGTCTTGTGGTACAGATAGACCAAAAGAAAGTCTCTGGATGCAATACCGCCCAAATGGTGATTGGAAGGTTGTTAATAGCCGTGATTCCAGGTCAAGCTGAACAGCCCAGTGGCCTGATTTGGCATCAAGCTTGGAGAATACTTTTGTCCCTCTGAACAGGTGAGTCAGTTCTGTTGTAGCAGTTTTGTGATATGGTCTTTTCAAGGCTTTGTTGAAATGTCTTGGAATAAGACAGATGCGTATTTCTCCACTTTTCTCGTGAGAATATGGCAAACTTGAAACCCAGTCAGTAGGTCCTGTCACTTTTCTGATAATGCCATTTTGTTCCATTTCGTCTAGCTGGGTCTTGATTGCCTCTCTGAGTGCAGTTTGGAGTTTTACGTGGAGCGTCGATATGTGGTTGAACATTAGGATATGTGAAGAGTTTGACCTCTCCAGGACATTTTCCTATCTTGTCAAACTGTCCTGGATATTGCTGTGTCAGATTTTTCACATTATTGGTGTGTTGAGGCTTGTCATTTTTGCTGCTCTGAACAGGTGCTGAGGCATTGACATTGCAGTGCATTGTCACTACTGCAAGGCTTTCACATGATGGAAGTTCAGTGATTGATGGTCCATCAACATCTAGCTACAGTATAAAACTTTGTTCCCATGCGGAATATTTGAATCTGCAAGGTATCGAGTGACACCTCAGCATGGTATTCTGGTCCCATTGTAGGCTGTCAGATTCACCTGGCATGTTGATTTTGCAATTGCTTGTACAGGTTTGTCATCCTTTGTGGTGCGATCAGGAAACATATTCCGAAAGGTTTTCAGTGGTAGGGTGCTCAGCACCAGTGTCTGTTTTTAGGAGAAGGTTGTGGACGCCAGGACGAGATTTCAACCGTACGTTGAGCGCGAGACAGAGGCTTCATTTCTTGAGTTCATAGAGGAAATCTGAATGTTATCAAATGCTAATACATCAAAATTTTCTTCCAACTCATCATTGTTCTGCATATCATGAATTCTGTTTTTTTAAACATTTTTCCTTGTCGTTCATATCTGTGCTGTCCTTCGTACGTTTCATGTTCAAATGTTCTTGATCTGCATGCTTTTGCCCAGTGGTTGTATTTCGCACATTTGCTACATTTTGTGCCAAATGCTGGACATGCTTTCACTTTGTGTCTGCCTCCACAGTTGCTGCGTGTGATAGATGGCATTTGTATTCCATCAATTTCCTTTGTCTTTGGTTGCATGTCCTTTAATTGTTTGATATGGGCTGTTGTGGCTTCACATGTCCTGCCTAATGGGAGAGCATCATTTAGTTTGAATTCTCTCTCCTTGGATAGGAGTGTTTTTCTAAAATCATCATCAGGTGTTCCAGCTATTATTAGTTCAAGGATGCGCTCATCCTCTTCTCCTCCTCTGAAGTCACATTTCCTAGCTTGCAGTTTTGCTCTGTTAACAAAGTCATCCAGAGATTCGTTTCTTGCTTGTCTGAATCCCATGAGTTTCAGTCTACGTACACCGAAGTTTTCCGCTGGCTCAAGTTGCTCATTGAATTTTTGGAGAATAACTTCTGAATCTTTCTTTTCAGCATCAGTTAAAGTCCAGGCATTATAACGCCTTATTCCTTCCTCTCCCACTTGAAGCAGTATGTAAGTTACCTTCTCTTCATTATCAATTATTATTTTCTTAGCTTTCATGTACAATTTGATTCGCTGTTCAAAGAGCTTTAACGCATCAAACAGATTGTCTGATGTCCAGATCCATACGTGGTATAGAATGATCCATTGTTGAAATGACGAAACATTCTGACTCTGATTAATCTGAATCGTTCGATGAACGAAGTACAGTATTGGCTCTTATGTGGGTTTCGGCAGTAAAAGGTTTCTTTTACTTACAATTATCCTCGTTCGCTGCCACCATGTAATGCATAGTGGGTATCTTAACTCATACAAAAATCATACATACAAGTCGCAAGGCTTGACACGATGCTTCGTTGTGTTTTCATGAAGGCGAACAGTTAAAAACAAAAGAATCATGGGTAAGACGCATGCGCAGTGTTTCGGTGGCGGACTTCGTCTGCTAGTCTGTACTGCAACACTGCTACAAATGCTGCATCTGTTTCAATTGTCATGTGCACAGATTAGTGTTTTAATGGATACACTTAAACCAAAGACACTTACACGTGCGTGTGTGTGTGTGTGTGTGTGTGTGTGTGTGTGTGTGTGTGTGTGTGCGTGCGCGCGTGTGTGTGTGTGTGTGTGTGTGTGTGTGTGTGTGTGTGCGTGCGTGCGTACGTGTGTGTGTGTGTGTGTGTGTGTGTGTGTGTGTGCGTGCGCGCGCGCTCGGGCCACTTCCGGATCATTCTGATGGGCAGCTGAGATTATGAGCTGTGTTTTTTTTCCTTCTTTTCTGTTAGTTTTTTCTTTTACTTTAAACTTGAACCTTAGTCATAAAGTAGTTAAGTATTCTGGACTTCAGTTTGTGCCGCTTTTTTTGACTTTTGATCAAGTGAGTGGTCTATTTTCTGTTATTTTGGCTTTGAACTGAACCGCGCGAGAATGTCGGCTTCTGCTTCTACTTCTGCAGTGCAGTGGCAGGATGCTAGATCTAGTTTGGACAGTGTCGTGCAGAAGCTGGTGAGGGCGTCGACAGCAGGATCGTGTGACAAGTGCAGGAGAGCATTTTGCACAGACTGAATGCGACGAAACCGTGCCAGCAGAAAATCTCCAGCAAGAAAAATCTAAAGGAGAGAATCAGAACCAGAATGACGTCAATGTTGACAGTGACGTTATTGCGATGTTCTACTTGTACTTCATCATCATCATCATCATCATCCAGTTGAATGGCCTCAATCATCATGTTGATTTTTCTGCCATTGTAGAACTTTAGAGATGATTGCAGAATAAGAAAAAAAATTGTGGATAGAAAGTGAAAGACCTAGATAGTGAGAATAAAACCTAACCCTGACTCCAAAATGCTGATTGGGTTTACCTGGCAGGCTACTACATCAAGAAAAAAAAATTAGGGGGCGAGAGGGGGGGGGGGGGGGGGGGGGGGGGGGGGGGGGGGGGGGGGCAACCTACTTAACTAAACTAACTGCTGGGTGGCATTCTGGACTTTGAAGGTGTCCAGAGTGTCAGCTGCCACGGTAGTACTAGGCAGCTCGTTCCATTCCTGGATGGTGTTCGGAAGGAAAGAATATCGTCTATAGTCTGTCCTGCGCTGCATCTGAACAAGTTGTTAGGGTGGCAACGTCGTCTTCGTGAGGGGGCGTACTTGTAGTTTTCGATGTTGAAAGATCTTTCATAGATCGGTTCATCGCTCTATTGATCTGACCTACAACTTACTGACGTAACGGTGGGAAGATTGTCAATCTCAGTTGAGTTAGTCGTTTGGCTGGTAGCACTTGGGGGTTGTAAATCCTTGGATGATCTGACCATTGGGCATCAAGTCTGGTTTTGAAGGTATTCAGGTGGGTGCTGTCACCACTGACTCGAGAAGGCTGTTCCATGTCTCTCTCCAAGAAGAAATTGCCTCGGACTTGCCGGCGCACTAGATTTTTGGTGAGTTTCTTGCTGTGACCTCTGGTCTCATGTCCTGTGTACGGTTCAAATTGCGGGCTTGTTGTATTGTAGATCCCTGTGACGTACATGTACGTGTCAATCATGTCGCCTCGGAGCCTTCTGAATTCTAGGTTGGGGAGCTTCAGTTCTCGGAGACGTTCAGGGTAGGGCTTCTCTGTCAGTCTTCTCATGAGTTTTGTAGGTCGACGCTGCACGTCTTCCACATCCTGCTGTAGACCTTTCTGCCAGCAGTGTGGGGAGCAAATGGAATGTCCATACCCCAGCATCTGTATAACTAGTGACTTGTAGAGCTGAACGAAGGTACGATCCGAGAGGTGGTCGAAGGATCTTCTGACTACTCCAAGTGTTCGATTGGCTTTGGCTGTAGCTTGGGCAACGTGGTTCTTGAACGTCAGTTTCCTGTCGATCACTACTCCCAGATCCTTCTCTGCTTCTGTCTCAGCTAAGCTGTGTCGCTTTTCTGGCTGTTTGTTGTCATCTTCATGGTGCATGTGTGCTCATCTGGACTGTGGCCTAATCTCATCACGCAACACTTCTGGGGGTGGAAACCAAAGAGCCAGTTCTCTGACCAGTCGCAGTTGTCCAGATCTTGTTGTAAGGACTCCCGGGCCTCAACCTCATCACTCCGTGCAAATAGCTCAGTGTCGTCAACAAAGATGCGGACTTCGTTCTTGGCATGCCAGGGCAGGTCATTGATGTAGGCAACAAATAGCAGGGGCCGAGGACGCTTCCTTGTGGGATGCCACTTGTTACTGCAAATTCCTCAGATGTCTCGCCGTTCACCGTGACCACTTGCGTTCGATCTGTCAAGAAGTCTTTGATCCACATGTGGACATTGCCTCGGACTCCAAGTGCATCAATCTTCAGCAGGAGACGATGGTGGGGGGACACTGTCAAAAGCCCTCTTGAAGTATGTGTACACTGCGTTGATTTTCCCGCCATCGTCAAGTGTCTGGGTCCAGAAGTCAAAGATGTCCAACACCTGAGTACTGCAAGAACAGCCAGGTGTGAAGCCATGTTGTTGTTCACATATAAGATGATTATGCTGCATGTGCTCTAGAGCTTTAGCTTTGACGAGTGTTTCCATTGACTTGCATAGGATGCTGGTTAGCCTGATGGGCCTGTGATTGTTTGGGGATGAGCGCTCTCCTTCTTGAAAATTAGGGTAATGTTTGGCTTTTGCCAGTCATTGGAGATGTGGCCTTTCTCCAAAGATTTCCGAAAGATATTGCTGATGGGTAAAGCTATTGAGTCTGCTGTCTACAAGGAGAATTCCTGGTATGCCGTCCATGCCTGCAGCCTTCAACCTTTGAGTAGTTTCTTCACCTCTTCTTTCGTAATGCTGAAGTTTGTGAGTGCTGATTCGAAATCATAATCGGGTGGCGTTGGCAGATCTCCATCTGGTTCTTTTGTAATTAAATTTGTATAAACACTTTGGAAAAAGTTATTGAGTACTTGGGTTTTCTCTTTGTCTGTCTTTGCAATTGAGCTGTCATCCTTCTTTAAGTCAGATATGCCAGTTCTGGGGCTATTTTTTTTTTTTTATTTCACATATGACTAAAGAGGTTTCTGATTACTTTAGCTTCCTCAGCGATGGTGTATTCATGCCTGGCCTTGGCTTTCCGGCATGCCCGAGAAGTCTTGTTGCAAGCTTTTATGTACTCCCTAAAGTCTTCATCAGTTCTTGTTCCAGTGATTGCCAAAGAAATGGAAAGTTTGTTTGTGAAGGGGTTGGAGAGGGTGATTACTGGAGTGATGGACTCTGTCTTCAAGAAAAACACGGAAATTCTCCAACAAGTGCAGAAATCAAACCTGCAGCTGCACTACTCCCCTTGATCGTCAGGAACATATACACCAGGCGGGAAACAGTGCGGATCATTAATCTGCCTGAAGAAGAAGAGAACCTTAATCAGAAGATAGCGAAACTGCTCTACGAGGCAGGGTGTGAAGTGAAGGCCTCGGACTTTTCTGTTGTACATAGGAACGGCAAGAAGATTAGTGGCAAGTGCAGGCCTGTGCTTGTAAAGTTTCTTTCTATACGTGTGAAAGGTGAGGTCATGAGGAAGAAAAGGAGCTGCATAAGATAGACCAATACAAGAGCATCTATCTGAACGAGATCTGACTGTCCTTTGCCGCAGGCTTCTTCAACTGGTGAATAAGTCGGGCAAAGTGGACAAGGTTTCAACTACTCCTGATGGCAGACTTCGGTGCGAGCTGAAGAAGATCCCTGGTCAGGAGAGGGCGCAAGTTGTGGTGGTGGACAGTCCTGACGACCTCTTAAAGTTGGGCGTCGATGTGGACTTCAAGTTCCTAGGGATGCAGCACCTCCTTGTCTGTGAGCCATAGGGGTCTGCTGGAGGATGTGTGGTGATGTACATCCATATTCAAGCCTTGACAGTGTTTCTAGTTTGAATTGTTCTTCAAGTTTTTTCTAGTTCTAAATGTAGTTTTGTCTTTCATGTCCCTCAATGTTTGTGGACTAAGAAGTCGCCTGCAGGTTATAGAATTTACGAACTATATTTCCCAGTTTTGACATATTAACATTCACCGAAAGTAGAAACTGATGCACAAGACTCTGAGTATTAAGTGGACTGCTTTAGTAATTTTGGTTACTCTATTGCTTTGATTAGTCGAAAATACTTTTCACATCAAAGATCTGGTGGCATAGCCATTGCCTAAAAAAAACATACATGAAGATTTTATATAGGCATTGGAACCTGGGGCCAATGATGATAGTGACTGTTTTGTGGTTGAAAATCAACAAACTTGTTGACAGGTTAGTATAAAGATCTGCTCGTCGGTTCAGTTTATATTCACCTAGAGGGAACTGCTTACGGTTCAGTTACCTGTTTTGATGATTTGGAATCTAGGCTTACATGTCACGATTCTAACTGCCTTGTACTTCTTATGGAGATTTTAATGCTTATACTAAATGTCTGCCTGAATTCTGAAGCTTGATACAAATATCAATGACATTATTGCCGATAGTTTTCACCTGTGTATTGAAGATTTTGATATCCCTATTGCGAAATGTTCTCAGGATATACGTCGACCTAATAACTATGGCTATCAACTTACTGATTTTTTGCAAATCACAGAATTTTTTTATGTTTAATGGGAGAGTTGGCAGAGATGCAGGTATTGGTCGATGCACTAGCAGTGGATGTACTGTGATTGATTATATGTTTGGGTTCACCATATTTGTTTACACATTTGCTGACTTAAGTGTTGATCCCTTGACGCCATGCTTTCAGATGTTCACAGTCCAATTTTTTTATCTCTCAGCATTTCGTGGAGAAGATCAAACAAATACCTTCAATCAAAGTTCAAATTCCAATGAAAATAATAGAAGTGTAAGATGTCCAGAAACAGGAAGACCTTTGTTTTATACAAACATTAAGCTGTGGGACCCATCTAAAGATGAGATGTTTAAAGAAAACTTACTTACTAAAAGCATACAGCAATTAAACAATGTACTTGATAATGAAAACGCTTCTGTTGCCGATGCCTATGCATTGCTATCACAAAAAACGTTCTCAGAAAATCGAATAGAGTTTACACAAACACTGGCATAAGAAGATGTGTAATCTAAAAGCTAATAGACACAAAGAATATTGGGAAAACATTAAAATCAAAAAGAGAAATAAAAAAAATGCTCTGTTAGTATGATGATCTTTTTCTTACATTTTAAATCATTGAATGTTCAACCAGATAGTGTTGAGAATGAAAGTGATACTGTCTATAAACTCGCAATATGATCTTGAATTTCTAAATGCACGAATAATAAGTGACGAAGACGTTGAAAAAGCTGTACAGCAACTTATGAATGGAAAGGCTTGTGGGATAGATAAAATACGAAATGAATATGTAAACAACATTCCAGTTATAAAAACAAGTTATTGTAAACTTTTCAATAAAGTTCTTGATACAGGAACCATACCAGAAGAATGGTTGATTGGACTTATTCTGCCAATATACAAAGGAAAAGGTAGTAAATTGGACTGTAAACAATGATAGAAGTATACCACTTTTGAGTTGTGCTGGAAACTGTTCACAACAATTTGGATAACCGTTTGACAAATGTTATCTAGACCTAGGAGTTGTGTCCAAGTTTTCCAAGTGTCCAGATCAGCCTCCATGGACCTTTTCCACACCAGAGATTCATTTTGATCTTGCAGCTTTTTCGCAAAGAGTCCACCAGCTCTCTGGCATACAAGGCATTGTATGCTGAACTCTGTTCAAAATTCTCATCCTATCAGAAAATTTTCACTGACGGTTCCAAGTCTGAAGATAAGGTGGCCTGTGCAGCCTACTGCCCTGGTACTCCTTCTCAAATATTGTTAGAACATATTCCCTTGAAATGCTTCTGCTTACTCTGCTGAAGTTACAGCTCTGGTTCTGGCACTGAGGATAATCTCACAATCTACGAAGAGGGGACTTTCTGGTTCTGTCAGATTTGCTGTCAGCTTTAGAGGCCATAGTTGGCTGCAACCTCCAGCATCCCGAACTTTTACACTTCTTTGAACTTTTTACCAAGTTGAAAGTGGAGGGTTAAACATTCTTCTG
>JADBJO010022985.1:0-7500 GCA_016801955.1 Conus betulinus
TGGCTGCTTTGGGGATGCTGTTGGATTCTGTTTTGAACCCTTGGTGCTGAGAACGCCACAAAATTATGGACTGTGGTGTGTCTCTATTTGACGCCAAGAGCACAGACCAATCAGCCGTGTCTCCCTGATGAGTGCGATCCAGCCGGACGAAGGCCTAGGAGCAGGCAATACTAATAAATCTTCCCTTGAGAAGGTTATTATGGTGGTGTGGTTCCCTCAGGTGGCTAGTGAGGGTGGGGGTTTTCGGGCTCATATTTATAATATATTCCTCTTATTTTTTCTGAAAGTTTAAAATCTTTGTCAGTCATTATATAATGACCGAAGAATTGTTAGCCTGCACTTGTTTTCACCCACTATTTAATTGTTCAGCATTGTATTGTTTGGTCAATCAGTGGGATTGCATCTCTTAGGAGATGCAAGTAGAAGTTGTACTACACAATTCTTAGCCACTGACGATGCTCGGGTTATTGAACAGCAGAGCTGACCTCTCAGACTGTTCCATATCTTTTGATCTCCCTTGCATCCTTGAATGGATCCCCAAGCGTAGGCTCAAAGATGTCCCCTATATTTGATACTGTTTGCATAATGCTCTTAGTTTTTCAGCACCTTTTTTCCTCTCCACACTTTCGTTTTGTTCCATTTTACTACCCATCGCTGGCTGCTTTGTGGGTGCTGTGTTGGATTCCTTTTTGAACCCTCGGTGCTGAGAACACCACAAAATTATGGACTGTGGTGTGTCTCTATTTGACGCCAAGAGCACAGACAATCCCGTGTCTCCCTGATGAGTCCGATCCAGCGGACGGAAGGCCTAGGAGCAGGCAATACTAATAGATCTGCCCCTAAGGTGGTATTATGGTGGTTTCCTCAGGCGGCTAGTGAAGGCTTTCTCATATGTATAACATATATATGTATATTCCCCCATTTTCTTCATCTTACATTTCTCTTTCTTGAAAGTTAAAATCTTTGTCAAGTCATTATATATTGATGGAAGAATTGTTAGCCTGCACTTG
The DNA here is from genome assembly GCA_016801955.1 of Conus betulinus. Lineage (NCBI taxonomy): Eukaryota > Metazoa > Mollusca > Gastropoda > Neogastropoda > Conidae > Conus > Conus betulinus. The sequence goes on from JADBJO010022985.1 coordinate 1,011, forward strand.
TTTTCACCCACTATTTAATTGTTCAGCATTACACACACACACACCACACACACACACACACACACACACACACACACACACAGAGAGAGAGATTGAGAGAGAGAGCAGAGAGAGAGAGAGAGAGAGAGAGAGAGAGAGAGAGAGAGAGAGAGGAGAGAAAGAGAGAGAGAAATGAACACATACGGAATGTATTCATCTCCCCATAAACAACATCATCATACTTTCATCTAATTACATCTGTGAAATTCTTTGAAACGAAAAGATTAATAGGTTCTTATACATAGCAGCGTCCTCTAATCCCCATAATTTCGATGTAGAATCTTCAGTTGGCTGTACTTGACTATCAAACAACTTGCAAGCAAAACATTTTTGACAGTGCAAGCAAGATCCTTGCAAACGCTGACAAAAGACCGATGAGTTGAGAAAAATATACCCTAATATATCTATAAGTTCACAACAGGCATGAAAACACTTCCATACAACCACCGTTCTTTTTGCACTTAAATAACCACCGTTACAAAAAATAAAGTTATTTTTACACAAATTAACGTTCTGCTGGAGAGATCTCGCTGAGCTTTAAGATCTATTCAGCTGTTATAACAATGTGTCTTCAGCATATAGCAGTCTAATCAAATCAAATGCATTAAGAGTGATCAAATCCCTTTATCTTTCGTTGTTAATTAACTCAATGACTAGCTTACTGATAAACGAGGAAAAATGAATCTTGAAAACTGATGAATGTGTAAACTTTACCCTTTACACAACCCTTATCTTGATTGTCCTAATTTCTGTTAATTGAGTCCAAGCTTTTTTTTTTCAAAATCAATGAAAGCTCTATATAAACTTTGATTATACGAAAACCGTGTTTGAAAGAGAGCCAGCCAGAAAGCTACACATATTTTCTTAATTATAAGAAATTCTGTGCCTGCACGTGCAAAGCGTCGCTAGTTCCGTTAGGTATGAGTTACATACACAGAACACCGATCACATGTGACACTGTCACCAGAGACCGAAGAGTATATCGGTGTGGAGTGACTGTGGTGGTTCCCGTTTTAAGAATTCCTGAATGTGAATTAGGTTCGATCAAATGGCCAACAGTCACCTGTCTTGATTGTGCTAGGCCATTTTCATTAAAAAGAAATCTCTCCCATCAATATCAAAAATAATCAAAAAATCACGGATGCTTGTTTTTCTTTTTTACCTTGGGTCTTGCCTTACAGAGACAGGTGAAGAGAACACGTCCTGACTGATCTGACACGAAAGAAGAAATCGTGCACAACAAATACATTGCTGCCTGTCAATTTAGCTTTGGTTTTATGGATGCTGACTAGATGAAAGAGCAGCCAGCAATAATGGAGCAGCCGGGTTTCGACTTCAACTTTGGCACACAGTCAAATTCAACATTACCTGTATGGTCATATTTGCTGGTAATCATGTATCTTTCCCTTAGCCTGTTCATTTGACTCTTGCTTTAGGCCTGGGGACACCATAGAAATGAGATTGTTATGTTCAGAACAACACTTTAAATCATCTGGGTTATTCTCTCAAGTTTTTTTCCACTTGAGCTGAAAAAAAAAACAGAGCTCTTCTTTGTTTAGCCCCATGTTGTCCTTTCTCAAAATCTCTGCTTCCCCATGCAGACCATAAATCCCACTATATAATAGAGCAAATTGGTGCCAAAGGCCTTTTGTCCTTCTCTCTAAGTCACAAAACGTATGGTCAACTTTTTCATGACAACAGTAAATACTGGCTGCTGAGGGGAGTCAAAGTCGTCTGCCCACTGGCCAAGGAAGCTGTCTGTCCAGTCCCTGCTGGTCCTGCGGCCTGTTGTGGTACTCTGGCTGTTTACTGTTAGCAGCCAGAGATTGTTGGATCCAGGGGTTCTGCTCGATGTCTTCACAACATAGAAAAACAGCATCGGAACAAAAGCATGAGGAGTAAACTGAAGGTGACACCATCAATTTCGGTTCATAGTGTCAGAATGGTGAACAGTATGGCAGGCTCCTGCGTGGCGCTCTTCAACGTAAAGGTAACGTAGTGTGGCAAATGGAGCCACGAGACGCCCTGAAATCAAGAGGGGCTGAAGGCAGGGCACCAGCTAGACTTGCTGACAAAATTACAGGTTGTCACTCTACGTCAGTCCCCCACGGTAGAACAATGGGACAATTACACAGTGATCCACATTCTGCAGGTTGCTTGTCACGTCTCCCAGAGAGAGAGAGAGAGACAGACAGACAGACAGACAGACAGACAGACAGACAGAGACAGAGAGAGGGATGGGGAGGAGGGAGGGAGGGAGATTTTGTCCAATTTCATTAACCCTCCTCTTCCGCCGCCTCCGCTCCCACAATTTCTTGACAGTTCAGTAGGCAGGGCATCAGTTTCCTCTTCACTCAAACAAATCGATCTGAAGGTTTTGAGTTTGGTCCTCATTTAGGGTATCGTATTTTTTGTATTTTTCCAATCTCTCTCTCTCTCTCTCTCTCTCTCTCTCTCTCTCTCTCTCTCTCTCTGTGTGTGTGTGTGTGTGTGTGTGTGTGTGTGTGTGTGTGCTAAAGATTGTGAACTCAGTTCAAGCCGATCAAACAAGTACAGAAAAAAGAGATTAATGAACGTTTGAACTGAAAAGGCAGAAATCGTATTTCCGGTGAAACCACTCTTCCATATGCCGCTTCTATCAGGTCAAATGACTATAGCCCAAGTGTCACCACATAACATTGAGAAAGTCAGTTACTATAGCCTAATTGTCACCACATAAACACTGAGAAAGTCCAACGTGGTCAAAGATTTTGAAGAAAATGTCTGCATGGTGGACCCCTTCACCTGGCAAGACGGACAGAAGCACGCTGTATACTGTGCCCTGGGAAACTTAAAGGCAGTTGTTACTTCTTTTGATTCTCCTATCAATCGTACAAATGCATAATCATTGTTTGTGCAACTCCTGATTTGTGAGATACTGCTGAAAACAATGGCCCTGTTCCGCCCATATTTCTCCATTGGTATTCTCTTCATTAATCGTGGTCTTTCAGTATGACTTTAATCTGTTCCATTTGAGCCTAGAACTTGCGACGTGGGGGCATAGTCATATGTTTTTTTTTTTCTTTTGAGAATGTGACGCCTTACATATTTCCTAGCATTTCTATTGAGAACGGGGTTTTTCCTTTAAATGAGCTTTGAGCGCTTGTGAAACAAACTGAGTTTTCATCCTTTTATATTATGCACGGGGCTTATGTCGTGTGTGTGCTGCTGTCTCTGAGGCATAGCTAGAGAGAGAGAGAGAGAGAGAGAGAGAGAGAGAGAGAGAGAGAGAGAGAGAGAGAGACGTTTTGAAACGCACGTCAGAAGCATGACTTGATCGGTCTTTGATTAACAATTGTATTTATCAATGATTTCATTTATTTATTTATTACTGATTTATTTATTCATTTATCTATTTATGTCTTTATTTGTTTGTTTAGTTATTTAATTACCTAGTCATTCATTTCTGCATTTATTCAATATTCAAGTATTTATTTCATTATTCATATTCATTTATTTTGTGTACTGTTTAGATTACATTTTCTTTGCTTCACAAGTTGTGATGTTAGTATCTTTATCACCCTCTGTTCTTGTGCCTGTCCTCGTCGCTGTGTGGCCACAGTCCACAGGTAGAGAAGTGGGTTGAGAGCAGAGTTGAGAGGTAGCAGGAATACAACTAGGTGTCATTGAGTTTGCTGAATCCAATGACATGGTGTGAAGACATCATTGTCACTAATCCGAAGCAGAACCAGCACACAGCATCTGTCATCGCCACTTTGCCTATTATGTGGGCTGAGGAATAATAGGGTCTCTTTGCAGATTCCAGTGTTATTCTGTATTTAGGTGTTTGCCTGTAGATAGCAGTCTGACCAGCAACAATCATTACAGATAAAACACAGTTTGCTGTTACAGTAACTGTGAACCATCTGAAACTTTGGTTTGATTCGTCTTGATCAAATAATGCTAGACGGCACAACCCAGACTGTCCACATAGGCCCCAGTGTGACAATCCAGGAAAAAATGGTATGAACGACAACAAGAGTCCGACAATCCATGCAGATGTACAAGCTACTACAGTTATCTTGTCATGATATGTAACGACTGCTCCATAATGCAAAGTGTAGATATATGATCTAAAACGATGAGCCAAATGATCAAAATGGACACTTCACTAGATAAAACAGATATGAAGGCAGTCACCTTGCAAGTCATACTGCTAGTCCAGGATTTTTCAGTTTGGATGTACATTCCGTGAAACAAGGCATCTGACACAAGGCCAATGCTGACATGAATTCCCATTAGAATATTGGCAAACTGAAGATGAGAGATGGCAGTCACAAAGCTGCTTCCAACCATGCTACAGGTTAAAAACAATATCATACAACAAAGCAAATTGCCTAAAATGGCACATAAACTGATCAACCAGAAGAAAGCCTTGTACATCTGTGTTGGTATCAGTGTTGTACATGAAGGAAGTATAGTGTGTTAGGTGCAAAACAATTCAACTTGTCTAACCCTTTGGGCAGTATATTTTCACAGCAAAATCTGTAGTTTTGATGAAAATCTTGTTTAAATGTGTTGACCCAGAATACACGTCAAACGGAAAATATGCCACTGGGTTGCCCTGTATGTCCAATTCAGTTAGTAGTGGAATGTTCTTGAAACCAACGGATCCAATGACTCGGATGGCAGAAAAGAAACATTCAAATACTGTGCACGAGGAAGATATGCACATACAATATTGTTCACTGTCGTTAACGTGTATTTGAAGTATCAACTTGCCTCAAGGCAAAGTGAATGGTTTTGACATTTGTAATTGTTACTTCGCTCAGAGGTTGTGTGTTTCAGTTGCAAACTGTGTAAATTAGGTAACAGAAAGAAAACACTTGCATCGACAGTTCTCAATTGATTGTTTGCAAGATCTATGAACTGCAAATTTTCAAGCGTTATATGTGAAATATAACCAGAGAGCAGTAAGACAAATGCAGGCGGACAAGGTATGATATCTTGGTAAAATCACTCGGTGACATCAGCGAACCTGTGGCGTCAACGTATCGAAGATGAAGAAAACGGTCAACAGGGAAAGGATGACTGCACATGAAGGAGTGACCTTGGCACAGACAGCCTGGAGGACAGGTCCTGTCACACATCAGTTCATCATCCCGCTGTGGACACTGACCCCACCCATCACACAGATTGTCTCTATGCACACACGCTCTGGAAGCTCGACAGTGATAGAATCCAGGACATGTCAATCGCTCACAGTCTTGTTCATCCTCTCCATAAGTACAGTCTGAATATCCATTGCATCGAGTGTAGATAGGAAGACAGTTGAACAGCTCAGCAGTACAGCGGTAATGGCTGTCAGGACAAGATTCGTCAGTTGTCATCACCTCCTGAGTGTGAATATCCAGTGCCATCCAGGTTGATATAAAATCGTCCTGTCTTGTCTCCATCACTGGCCTTACTGCAGTAGGGACATGGGTTGCTCTTATCTTCAGCACAGTTTGTCTCATCTGAATCATCCACACAGTCTGAAAAGTCGTTGCACCGTTGACTATGTAGCACATACTGACCATTGGTACACAGAAATCCATGATGTGGATGATGCTCACAGAATGACTCGTCACTGTTGTCTGAACAGTCTTGACGGAAGTCACACGCTAATGTGAACTGTACGGTTGTGACGTCATCATTACACCTGAACATGGCGTAAGTGAAGAATGTGATTCCCCCAGGAAAGTTCCTTAGACGTCTGCTGATCAGTCACGTTCGGCACGTGCAGAACAGTGAAACTCTTGGATTCCCACAGTGGCTGTGAACGTCACATGACAAAAAATGCGTGTGTGATGTGGTTGTTTGGACACAGAAACAAAAACTGTGACGTATCTGTTAATCTGTTTTGGAGTGACTGTTTGCGTATTAGTGCGATGTCTGAAGAACACTCCATGACTGACGGCGATTTTATTTCGCACAGTGCACGTGCGTAAGCTATTGATATTACAACTCTTGGTAAAACAGCAATTGATTCAAAAACATACTGCTTCAAGATTCTTGAGGGAACATATATACCTTTTACAACAAGGTGGTTTGTATAGTAGATCAAAGTATTATCTGACCATTTGCGAAACCTGCTGTACCAAAACAGTTGTTTGATCCAACCTGTGGTGTAACCAAAAGCTGTGTTTTCGGACATGAAAAACTTTTGAAGAATATAAAGAGAGTCCCTCTGTTCCCTCCTTGTTTTAATTGAAGCCAGTATCCCCCCAATTGTTTGACATTCATAAGAAAGCAGCGCCAAAGGTATACGTAATTCCGACGTGACTAATTTAAAACATTTATTACGTGAAGCCACCATTCCCTGACATCCAGGACTGCTAAAAGGACAGTGTTCTGTTTCATCTCGTCCATCTTCACACTCTGGTTTTTGGTTGCAGTAAAAGTGGCTGTGAAATTTAGAATAATGATTTAC
>JADBJO010022985.1:12500-25000 GCA_016801955.1 Conus betulinus
ACATTTTCCTGGAATGTAGATTTAGAAAATTCTTAATTTTTGAAAGCTGGTATGGTCTTTTTGAGACTTTTTTTCCCCTAAATCGGAAATATGTTCAGACCATAGTAAATCGTTGTCGATAATAACTCCCAGAACTTTATGTGAGACTACTTCTTTGATAATTTGTCCTTTAAGGTATAATGGTGCAAAGGGGGAACACATTTTCTTCTTTTTTTTGGCGGGGAGGTACATAAATACATTTAGTTTTACTGATATTGAGAGCAATATGATTCAATTCAGTCCATTCGTCAAGTCTGTTAGGAGTTCAGATGCATTTCTATTTTCATCTTGTAAAGAAGTGTCATCAGCAAACATTTCACAACTGCATTGAATGTACAAAGGCAGGTCATTAATGTAAACAGAAAACAAAAGTGGTCCTAAAACAGATCCTTGAGGTACACCAAACTTAAGAGGTAGCAATGTTGATCGTTTAGAATTTATTTCGACAAGCTGATAGCGGTTTCTGAGAAAGGAAGAAATGAATTGTAAGGTGTCATTCATTAATTTGTAATGACTGAGTTTTTCTAATAGCAGAGTGTGGTCGATTACATCGAATGCTTTAGCAAAATCAACAAAAAGAACTCCTGTAAACTCATTGTTGTTAATGTTTGAAAGACAATTTTCAACGATTTGTGTAAATGCTGTTTGGCAAGAGTGGTTCTCACGAAAGCCAGATTGGTTTTCATGAACCAAATCATATTTGTTAAAATGAGAATATAAATGTGATTGAACATGCCTTTCAAGGGGTTTAGATAAGTGAGATGGGATAGAAATGGTCTATAGTTAGAGGGATTTGTAGGATCTCCTGTTTTGTAAATAAGTATGTCTCTAGCTTCCTTGAATTTGAGGGGAAAGTTGTTCTTATCGATAGATAGATTGTAAATGTAAGTACGAGAATCTGCAATAACAGGAGCACTGATTTTCAGAATTTTGCCATCTAACCCATCCAAATCTCTAGTTCCCGATTGCTTTAATTTTACCAGTCCACTGAAAACTTCATTTACTGCGATTGATGGAATATTTAAGTTTGAATTAATATTCTTTGAAGTCAAAAATTCTTCTAATAGCTTTAAGTCGTTCTTATTCGTTTTATTATTTATAACTGTTTTTTCAGCAATATTTGCAAAGTGAGTATTGATTTCTTCTAGTGATATGTCTTTACATGATCTTTGGATTTGGCTATGTAAGTTGTTATTAGTTAGGCTATTGATGGCTTTCCATATCAATTTAGAGTTCTGTGATGAAGACACCAAATTTAGGAAGTATTTTTGCTTTGCGTTCCTCTTCATAGAAGTGACTTTGTTCCTTTGTCGTCTGTATTTAGCTTTTTGATTTGTCTTATTTGAATTATCTCTTTAATCACTTTCCTTATCTATGTCCTTTGTTATCCAAGGTGGTTTACTAAAATGTTTAACTCTCTTTTTTTTTTTTTATAAAGGGAGCATGTCTGTCAAGTGAGGTCAAGTCAAGTCAAGTAAACTTTATTATCTCAATTTGAGAAATTAATTTGTGGTCGCACACATTCAGAGCAAATAAACAATAATTTTGTCACATTACCATTTTCTCACATATGCCATACATTCATATAAAGGAATTTGGATTTCAATTAATTATCTCCTCGGTTCATAAAATCAATGGACAAGGGAATAAAACTTTGTTTAAATCTGACACTTCTGCATTTAACCGATCGATATCTTTGTCCTGACTGAAGAAGGTCATACTGATTTGCAAGAACAGGGGTCTGGTCACACGCAATCTTCTTCGCTTTACAAACAACACGGCACCTGTACAGTTCACTCAGACTTTTTTTGTATATAAATATCTTATAAAATATTAAATTCTCCCAGGAGAACGATTTCTTTTGATTCCAGGATGGCAGCGTCCATCATCAGATGAAACCTGTCATACCAATCAATTGTTTCGGATGGGTTCCTGTAAATGAATCCTACTATTATAGGTTTACAAAGATCTTCAAATGATAAATTGTACCTGTAAAGTGTTTGTGTCTGACATCATATAAGCATCAACTCTCTATAAGAACACGATTCATTACGAGTGGTACATGGCAAGGAATGTATCACGCAGCTTCTTCATCTTTTAAACGATACGAATGGGTATAAAAGGCGTGGCCTGTGTGCTAAAGACTGTTTCCTCTTTACGGCCACCCCTGGAACATGGTAGAAACTCTTTGATCTTTGGATGAACTTCAAATTGTTTGTTATCCAGCTACGAGTTCCATTCTTCTTGCCAGAGGTTTTTGACTTACGCCTGAGCTTTTGTTTTCAGATAGGTGTGAGACACTGGCAATCTGCTCTAATCCTTTTTTTTTCTTTTTCTTTTTTTTTTTTTTTTTGCATTCCTGGCAAGTGGATCAACCATCTCATGTCCTCGAATGCCTACATGACCAGAATCAAAGCAACACGTATGTTGTATCCATCCGATTTCAGAGAGGTTTATTGTTCAAACAATTTCAGAGCTGAGGTGCTTGAAGTTATGGCGAGCAACGACCTCCAAAGCAGAGATGGAATCTGACAGAATGAGATAATCTTATATTTTGATTTTGAGACCATTTGAAAAGCCAGGACCAAGGCTGTCAACTCAGCAGCGTAGACGGAGCTACGTATAGTTCCAGTACTGTTATTATAGCCCCACAGCTTACTCATCAAAACATAGCGTCAATTCTGAATGCAGGTTACAAATATGCCTAGTTACTAATGCGCAGAGAAAGACATATTCCATGTTGCATTAAAAAAAAAAAGTTTGAAATATTTTCAAAAAGAAAGAGAGCAATACGCAGTCCCATCTGTCATCCACGAGAATGCCGTTATGAGTGCCTACAGGTTGGACGTCAGGGCTGCCAGTGACATCGATTTTATGCGTATGCCACGCTTTGGAGCTCAAATGCACTCCTAGTGCGAGATTCACCCTTACTGTGTATTTGATCAACCTTTAGCATGCAACGAGTGTTAAAAATTTTTTTTTTTTTTTTTTTTTTTTTTTTTTTTGATGTCCCAACCTCTGCGCCACCTCAGAGGCAGTGCACCCACGCCGCTCATTCCGACACCCCATCCACAGCCACAGCCCCGCCAGCCCCGCCACAGCCCCGGCACTGGCAATCCACAGGGAGCAGTCAATGTCAAGTCGTCAAGAGCAACCCACCGGAGAAGACACTGCAATGCTGCCGAGTCACTTCAGTGGTGTTCAGTGGCGCCTGTTCTGATCTAACATACGCAGGACACACCACCTACTAAGCCCCCTACTGACGACAATAATTGCTTAGTCGCGGAGCCGACGTTAGTGAGCTCTCCCTCCGGAGGGTGCCACCACGTCCGTCCAACGACAGTCCCCCATGGACTCGCCGATACCGGTGACCCGGACGGAACCAAAACCATGGCCACAGACGTGGAGAGGACATCGAAATTGAGGTCACCATGAGAGCAGGGCATGAAGGGCCACAGAATTTGAGACTTTTTTTTATTTATTTTTTTTTTAATGCTGATCGATGAGAATGAGGATGATTAAGATGATGCTACGGATTTCCATTTCGGTCTGAGACTACATGACAGGGCTGTACTCTACGCTTCCTTTCATATATATATCCCGGCGTCAACCAGGCCTGAGAGATACAGACACCTGCAGTGTTGGTCAGGAAATTTGAGCAACACTCTCAGAAACGCATCCATTAAGTGGATGAAACTCGACTGTGTGGTCCCAGTCTTCCCAACTGAGCCCGCAGCAAACTCAACTCTGGGTAGGAGCCGGTCGGGGCAGAAAAACCCACATGACTTCTGATGGGATTCGAACCCACGACCTCCCAGCCGGGAGTCCGCGACGCTAACCACTTCGCCACGGCGGCTGGTGTAAAAAAAAATATAATAATAATTATGTCAAATGCTGGCGTCGGTACGTCTCTGATGCCGCTTGATTCGACCCAGGAACCCAGAGAGACACATCAACGTTGCGGCCATAGCAATATGGCGCTAAATTGGGCACAGTCCTTGTCTTGTATAGCCATGCAGCACTCTGACAGTTTGGTAGAAAAAGCTTGGATCTTTCGATGTGGTTCTCTTTGACGTTTCTTTCAATCTTGTGTGTTCATAGAGAGAGAGAGAGAGAGAGAGAGAGAGAGAGAGAGAGAGAGAGAGAGAGAGAGAGAGAAGATGATGAGGCGCGTGTGTTTATCTGTCCTTCGGAAAACTGATAAGTCATCAAATGAGTTGAAAAACAGACACCTATTTCTACAACTGCTTGCTAGAATTGAAAATCAGAAGAAGACCATAAACACAAGACCAAGACCATGAGTTGTACTCCAATTACTGCATGCGCAAATGTTTTATTTTCATCCTTGAAAAGTATTAAATCTGAGTGAAAATATCATTTGCGATTGACAGAGAGAGTGAATCAACTCTGTGAATATTAGCAAAATGAACAGCCTTGGGGCTTCTCCCTCAAAATATTTTCCTTTTGCGACTGCATTAACTTCACGGGTTCATCGGAAATGACAGAAAACGCCTATGTATTTCTTATCTACATGCATTTGTGAGAAAGTGTGACATATCCTTTCTGTTTAAAAAAAAATGCTTTAAATGAGGTCATTTTGAAGATTAAGAAAATGAGATTACTTCCAGCATTACGTTGTAATGAGTTTGGGGAATTAAGTCAGTTTGGTACAACATTGTTTGTTTATGTGTTTGAGTTGCTATGTACATAGACATGGACCATTTTCATCAGTTGTTAAGATATTTAGTGATTTTAGTCGTATGTAGGACAAGAAAATTGCGTAAATTCATACTGGAAAAATAAAGAAAATTGTAGGACCAAAACAGCTTTATAAACAGCTTAACAGTGGTCCCCTGGTCCATCAGCAAGTCCTGATTCAACACTTTCAACCTCAGACAGCAAGGAAACACTTTGCAGATGCAGCAGAATGATGGCGAAACACACACACACACACACACACACACACACACACACACACACACACACACACACACACACACACACACACACCGATTTGATTAAGAAAATGATTACAGCAGTCTCATTAACACCACACAAATGCACTTCAAGCTTTTGCAGCACTGTTTTGTTCTCTGTAAATGACAGAGTTAGAATTAACTGGCTACAGTTCTACAGTTGAAAGTTGCTTATGAATACAATTATCAGGAAAAAGACAATCACAATCTAACAAATGTGTCAAAGATTTGTCTTAATAATGATAATAATGACAAAAACAATCTAAAATAAATTACACAATGGAAAGAGAGGGAGCTATACAAAAAGTTCACCATAACATACATGTTCCCTGACCAGTGTAAGGGAGGCAATGGGATACTTGCAAAGATAACAAACTGACATACTCGACCCTTGCCTTCGTCTGAATGCACTGAACATTACAGAATTCATCTTCTTTGTCAACTATTAGGCTTATTCATTACTTTATTAATCTGTGTAGCTTTGATAAGTGTTAGTTAGTCACAATTAGTGTAGCCTGCTTGTGGTGCCCTTTACTTCAAACAACCAATCAGGAATCTCCACACAGGTCTGGTGCAAAAACACAAACCATGTGTGCTGTGAATGGCCATGCCTTGGATAGACGTACATGTCTGAAGTTAATTATATCCAACATTATTTTCAGCCAAATTCTCGTTTATGGTTATTTGACATGTGTCAATGGTGAGTAGATTGGTTTAATCTTTATTGCTTAGTTCATATTGTCATCCTTTGGTCTTAGATAAGGAAAACGTTGTTATAATTAGTCTTGAGTCTGATTTTGGCCCTCTACCTTTCTTATTATTGATCTGGATTTTGATGAGTAAGTTACAGGAAGCAATACGGTGGCTATCGAAGCAGGTTTTTGGAACTCTTGGTGCTTGTCTCCAATGATCCAGAGGTTCATCTGAGCATCAGACATTGGACACCTGACCAGCTGCTCCTGTAAACGACCAAAACTTTCAAATGAATCAGCGCCTTGTTTTAATGGGTTTTCAGCCACGTCAAACATGGCAGTCGCTGTTTATGGTCAATCTGCGCCCAATGATCTCACCTGCTTGTATGGACCTGCACACACCACTGAAACAATTATTTCAAGCCAGCATGTAAGGAGCTCCTCTTTTCGCCGATGTACAGTTTTTTCCTTCACCAACTTGACAGTGACTCCCCATTCAAGGATACCGGCTATGTACAGACGCTGAAAATATAAAGTCTTGCCCATATCAAACCAGTAAATTGAGATTCTTTCAAGTTTCAAGTCCAAAACTTAATTTGCAAGATATCATGTTAACAAGCGTTTTGGTTCGTTTTGTGTAACTTACCAGTCACAATCTCTATGTTGTTGTTGTTGTTGTTGCTGTTGTTGTTGTTGTTGTTGTTGTTGTTGTTGATGTGTAAAGTCAAATAGCGAAATAAAACTCCCTTTAGCATTTGCACACTTTGTCTATAGATAGATTTCCAAGATATCCTATTGATTTTGATTGAAGTAGGACATGTGACTTAAGCTTTTGATTTTTCAGATAAAACACTGGCAGATACCACAGGTCTGTAACTCATATCCGTCCCCGTCATTCTTATCCCACCCTAGCTATATGTCCTTCACCCTTCCAGCCCATCCTCAGAGTCATGTGTGTTCCCCTCAAGTCTGTATTCCTGCAAGTTCATCATTTCTCCAGATCTACGTTCTCCAGGTTTACGTTTCCCTCCCATCAGATCATGTTTGCACCACTTCATGTTTTCTCATATTCAGGATCAAGTGACCCATGTTGTGTGAATATGACCAAGCGAAGCTACATGACCCACGACGAACATTGTCCCCTAAGTAGTGTAAAAGACTGCTGTGACCCAAAATTGGTAATGATAGTCAACACTTTGGTGAAAGGTGAAGTGACTCAGGCTGGGTCACCGCTAACCACATCAAGCTTGAAGGTCGTGTGATCCGTGACGAGTCATTTGACACAGGTCTCGTGGACGATCAACTGACTCCAAATGGGTTATAGTGGCCCAGATAGGTTTTGAAGACCAAATGACTAGAATAAGTCATGATGACCCAGTTTTAAGTAAAGGCCAAAAGACCTAGAGACCTTGCCAACAAAGCCTACGTTAAACAACAGGTGACTCACACCGGGTCAGCTGACCTACTCAACATCAAATGTCGTGAGTCAGAATGCAGTAACACAGAATGACGTTGAAAATAAATCGATACAAAATGGGCCACAGAAATCCACACCTAAGCCAGAGGTCAACTGACATGGGAAATGACATTGTGACTTAGATCGCGGTGAAAGAAACTAATGGTTCATAATGGGTCAGTATGACCTTCGTAGAAGCTCAAAATCAAGTGGTCCAGAATAGATCACAATGACCCAGAATGATGCTAATGTTTTAGTGACCTAGAAAAGACATTATTTAAATATTTAAGTTGTGATGTTGAGTCATAAGCGACCAAAGAAGTTCAAAGCTGCTTAGACCTGAGTAAAGGTCAAGTGACTTAGAATAGACACACATTACTTGACCAGTTATGGTTTGTTACCTTTTACATTGATATGGATCACAAAGCCTATTTAAGTACTTTACCTTTAAACCCAGGTGTGGTGGTTTGCTGTAACCCACCATGGGTTACCTGACATTTACCTTTGACCAGGGTCCCAATGACATATTATTGGTCCTTGAGACAGAGTGATTTTGACCTCAGTTGATTGCAATATCACAGTCTGAAATATTTCTTTCTTAATTTAGATAAGGATCAAAGTCTGGGCCGCTTAATACTGAACATCATTCTGGGTCACCGTGACCAAATGTGGGTCCCGGAATCTTAAAATAAAAAGAAGAAGAACAGTGCCCATGATTCAGGAGACCTTAAACTCGATCTAGGTCACATCGTGATTTTCCATTCATAGTTTTTCATCTCTGAGATAGGTTTGGCTCAACATGACCCACACTGGGTTACAAAATTGTTAGCAACACTGTAGGTGACCGTGAAATATTCTGGGTCACCATGATTCATTCTAGATCACTTGACCGTTAACATATGTCTAAGTCACTGCAACTTGTTTTGAGACACTCAGCTTTCAAACGACTCAGGAGCACAATACATTGTGATTCAGTCTGGTTCATCTGGCAAACTTGGACATGGGTGTGTGTGTGTGTGTGTGTGTGTGTGTGTGTGTGTGTGTGTGTGTGTGTGTGTGTGCGTGTGTGCTCGCGCGCGCGCGCGCGCGCGCGCGCGTGTGTGTGTGTGTGTGTGTGTGTGTGTGTGTGTGTGTGTGTGAAAACGTGGTTAATAACGTGGCGTATTGATATAACTTTGTTATGGGTTCTAGGGCATTCTGGTTTAAGTTGCAAAGGAAGCTGCAAGAAATACATCTGATGTTTTGAATTGTGATGTCCTTCTATCTTCATCTGAACTATTCACATTCCCGCAAGTTCAAACTGGAACATGAGACGGAAAGAATACCTTGAAAATTCATCTCGGAAGCACAGATGGGATATGACTAAACCAACGAGAAAATGTTGTAATTCCCCCGGGCCTATATCAAACCGTAACCTTTTACATAGGCTGCGGGTTAATGGATGGTCAGGCATATGGCACCTGCTTGTGCATGTGGTCAGATTCTAGATTTCCCTCATTTTGTATTTGACTGTACTAGTACAAGAACTCACTTTCAGCCTCTGTATGATAAGATCAAGTCTTTTAACCTTTTGCTGACTATGTCTAGTGTTTTCAATCCCACTTACTAGAATGAATGGAGTCTTGCAATGTTGGTTGATTTTCTTATCA
Source organism: Conus betulinus (assembly GCA_016801955.1). Classification (NCBI taxonomy): domain Eukaryota; kingdom Metazoa; phylum Mollusca; class Gastropoda; order Neogastropoda; family Conidae; genus Conus; species Conus betulinus. The sequence goes on from JADBJO010022985.1 coordinate 21,313, forward strand.
AATCGCATCCACTTGTAAGATATTTCTAACTCCTCAACCATTCCACCCCACCCCCACCACACCACCTCCCTCCCCAACAGGCTTTTTTTCTCTTCCAATTCGTGAATGTTTGAAATGTTCAAATTTTGTTTCAGGCATATAACATGTCAGTATGGTTCGGTGACAAATTTGCTCGTAGGGCAAGGCTTTTTCATTATCCCATCTCACTGCTTTCCTCCCTCTTCTCCCCTCCCAAATCCATATAAACCCATAAGCTGTTCGACTCTTGCGAGTAATGTATTAGCCAGTTCCATACTCTGATGATCTTTGACTACCGTATACTGGATATATATGTGGTCACATAGAACTGATCTTTCTGGATATCAGTATATATAGGTCCTTAGTGTGTGTGTGTGTGTGTGTGTGTGTGTGTGTGTGTGTGTGTGTGTGTGCACGGCTGGGGTGTGTATATGTGAGGTTGTGTGAGTGTGTGTGCGCTCGTACATGAGTGCATGCGTGATAGAGCTTTTTCCATTTAAAAAAAATATTACACACAAAAAACAAGAATCCACGAGAATTACCTTCATCATTTGTGAGCAGATTATGATTTACAATTTTGCCATCATTTGTAAATTTGTGCAAGAGCAAAGAATGTCAGATGATCTGGTGCTAGTTATGACGTCACCAACATCTGCTTACATCACAGTGGGACCAAACGCAAGCTCCTCTGACCAGTCTATTCTACACAGGATGTAACTGTCCCGGCACAAACTGTGGTCGTGGTGAGCTTCATAGAAACTGCCAGGTATTCTGTAGATGTTGTGTTGTTTCGCCATTCCCTGGAGCATTCAGCCGGTCACTTTAGAATACTAACACATGTTGTGTGGAGCAGAAAGACGGACTACACGTCCGACTTCATGTGTGTGATTCAAGCTTATAAAATAACTATTGAACTGCCAAAACGCAATAATTGTATCAAAAGAAAAACACCTTGTTTTCGACTTGTTTATTCTTTCATTCCTGAGACCAAAGCCCCTCAGAAGTTAGCCAGTGGTTTGTGGAACTGTTCTGTGGATCACTATGCCAGCTTCCATCACCCACATGGCCTGTAACCATCAGACAGAGTGTGAAGATGGACGGGATGAAACAGAACACTGTCCCTTCAGCAGTTCTCAGTGTCAGGGATTAGTGGCATTTTGTAACAGTTGCTACAAATTTGTCAAGGATTTGAATCCGTCCCATTGTAATGACAGTGATGTGATAGCAATAGGTGATGACTACTGTGCTTCACTGGGGGGCAGGATGCATTTTCCAATATGTGTGAGGGACTGGTTTGGTTCACTTAAAGCCTTAACTAAGATGCACGCATTAAGACTAAGTCGACTGGGGGCTGGCTTTTACTCTAATGATGTGTCATCACCAAGTATGTACAGACATGAGATTCTGCGAAAACGTTCTGTTCTCTTTCATTCTGTTTCTTCTTTCACAATGACCCCCTTGACTTTCCTAATACTTAAATCGTTCACACATTCTGGTCATAAAAAATGTTACAGAACATATTCAGCTTTTTACCACATGGTTGAAGCAGGTCTAAAATGGGGAGACTGCATATACAAAAAGCGGTTCTCTGGATTAGTTTGTGAATTCAGACCAAACCAAACCGAGCATTACTCCTATCAGCTGAAGCCATTTTTAATGACAAATAAGGAGGCTGGGTTCATGGGACAACTATCTGTGACAAAGTGCCTCGCTGGTCACACTGGACATATGCCTCTCTCATGTGCGGTTCTAATCAGTATGACGTGTGCAGGGAAGAGTCCACACCGTGTAGTTTTTCAGATCAACTGTCAGACATGCACAAAGATTACGTCTGGGATCACCATGCCACATTATCACCCACATTCACATGTCGTGATGGAATAACTACACTATCCTACTCCCTGGTGTGTGATTTTCTACCTGACTGTCGTGACCAGTGTGACGAGTCTGTTTGTAAGTATCGTCTGTGTGGCAGCACGTTTACATGCACAAATGGTCAGTGTCTGTCTTTTAAGAGTGTGTGTGATCAAACATCCCATTGTCATGACGAATCAGACGAGAAGAATTGTAGAGCATTCAAAGACATAAAGGTCGAATTCACGTTTATGGCATCCCCTGTCCTCATCAATTTTGATGGCATCAGAAAGTTTACATCCATTCCAATGAATTCCACAGAGCCTTGTCCTAACAGCCACTATCGTTGTCCTGGTGAGTTCAACGACTGCCTGCCTGTCTACACACGATGTAATGGGATGTACGACTGTATTGACCACCAGGATGAAGAAGGATGTGAAGACCTGACATGTCCAGGATTTTTCAGGTGCAGAGTGTCAACAATTTGTGTACACAGTGACCACCTGTGTGATGGCTGGCCTCACTGTCCACTGCGTGATGATGAGATGCTGTGTGTGGTTTGACCTGTCCTGTTGACTGTCTGTGTCAAGGTCACACATTTCTGTGCTCTCAGCCTTTTTCCACAGCACTTTTCCCTCAGCTCCGTTACTTGGATGCAACAGGTTCAGGTATGACACTGTCGGACGTGAATAATCATGATCGCCTTTTCACTTGATCCTGGCCAAGTGCTCATTGGCGTTTTTACTTAAACTGAACATGTTGAATTTAAGGATTATTGATCTCAGTAGCAATAACTTCAGACAGATCAATGTGACATGTTTCTTTGGCTTAGAGAATCTTCAAAACTTATCCCTGTCCATAACCCCTTGACCTCACTGTTCAATGATCTCACAACTGATAGACAACACCAGACACTTACAATGCTAGATCTGTCGCACACACCCCTGACAGTATTGGAAACAGTATTCTTGTCACCTTTTCCAGGGCTTCAACAACTACACTTAAATTTTACGTCTATTCACACCATCAGTGCAAATGGATTTCAGTTCACACAGTGGTTGACGGAACTGTACATGGACGGTAGCCCCATAAGAATGTTTCCACTTGATATCTTTAAAGACCTATCATATTTAGAAGTAATAGTCACTGAAAATTTTAAGTTCTGTTGTAATGAAATACTTCCCTATAGATTTCATGAGTCATCTTGCTATGCTCCAAACGTAGAAATTTCATCGTGTAATGATTTATTACAGTCGTGGACATACCGTGTGTTTCTGTGGCTGATCGCCTGTCGGTCTGTGGCTGGTAATGTCTTTTCCTTTGGGTGCACGTCTGTTTAAGAGAAGTCATACTTCATCAAGCGGCTTTAGCTTGTTTGTCACCCATCTTGCGCTAGCCGACTTTCTGATGGGTGTCTACGTTGCTATCATGGGGTAGCTGATGAGATCTTCCGTGGCAGATACCTTCATTACGATGACACATGGAAAAGCAGTGTACTCTGTAAGGTGGCAGGAGTTCTGTCTCTGCTGTCCAGTGAAGTGTCAGCTCTGACCATCTGGATTATCACTCTGGATCGTTTCATCGTCCTTCACTTTCCATTCAGCACAGTTCGATTTGAGAGAAAGTCAGCAGCAGTGGCTTGTCTGTTGATTTGGATCATCGGTTGGTTTTTAGCCTTGCTGCCGTTGCTTCCAGTGACGTCACACTGGGAGTTTTATAGCCAGACAAGTATATGTATTCCACTAACAGTCATCACGTATGACTTTAAAGGTAAAGTTTACGCTTTCAGTGTGTTCATTGTCCTCAATTTCATTCT
>JADBJO010022986.1:0-20000 GCA_016801955.1 Conus betulinus
ACATCGTGGTATTAAATATAACTATTTGTAACTAGTCCACGGACTGTCAATCACACATTATAATAGTCCAACGATGGGTCCTAGTGAGGATTTCCTTTCACAACATTTTCGCTCCAGGTGCAGTGATGTTTAAAGTTTGCCACAAACATGGAGGAGATTGACCACGTTCTTGCATCTCTTCACAATAGTTGCCATTAATTGTGTGTGAATGTTTTGTTGACAAGATTCTGTGTGCTGCTGCACATAAGCTTGTGTAGTGGGCTGGCCACTGTCTCTGACACATGTGCTCGATATTCTAACAATTAGTTTTGTGCCCTGTGTTGTGTAAATGCTTCGATTTTGAATCACGTTCGCTTGGATTATTTTCCTGTTCATAGCCTTCAGTATGTACACTAAGAGTCATATGGAAATCTGTTTCTGCTACACTTTTTCTCAGAGTCATTGCACACTATCACTAACTGTGTATTGGCACCGCAAAGTTTCATGTTGATTTACCTTTCGTTGTTTTCAGTGCTATCCAAAGTCTGGGGAACAGAGGCAGGCAAAATAATGATCATTGTCAGCTGTATGTGTATCAGTACAACCATTTTTTTTCAATGTCACTATCAGCACCATTGAACAAACTAGGCAGTGTTGGCAAAAAGAAGGCAGATGATAAAAATGCTGCATTGCCGACCCATGGCTTCTTCTGTGTTTTTCACAGTGTTATTCCAGATTACCTAGAAGGTGCACTTTCTGCGATACACAGCATCGACGCTGTGCTTGTAATGTGACAGGGAATAATCAGTTATAGTATTGAACTTCAAGACCACGACAATGTGATTTTCCTTTCCCTTCAGTATTGAACGGGGTTAGCGTCATGTTCTGCAGTGCGGAGTTAAGTATACTTTCCAAACTTGACAGGAGACCCATAACAGGCATACAAGAAGACTTGTGAAGGAAACAACTGAATATTTCAACCAGCTGCTGGTTGGCGAGAAACCAAAGTGAAATTCAAGAAGCATAAATTTCTCTAAATAGAAAAGGTGTCTCTCAGCACTGGGGTAAGACATCCATCTAAAAAAGGCACGTCTTCAGACGCCCATCCATCCAAAAGCTGCGGGTTCGAATCCCGTTTGTGCAAAGAAAAAAAGATGTGAAGAATGAAAAAAATGTGCTGATTAGTTAACTAGGTAGTCAGTCAAGTAGTTAAATAGTAAGAAAGGTACTTAGTTTCTATTAGTTAGTTAGTGAGAATTTTTTCAGAAAAAAAACAGAGAGAGAGAGAGAGAAAGAGGGAGAGCGAAAGAGAAAGAAGAGAGAGAGAGAGAGAGAGAGAGAGAGAGAGAGAGAGAGAGAGAGAGAGAGAGAGAGAGAGTGAACTAATAAGAATCCAACTAGTTTTGTGTGGTTTAGGCTATTAAGTCCCATTCACAAAAACTGACTATGGAGGAAAGGTATGGGGGAACGGGACAGTGGTGAGAGTGGGGCAGAAATGAAGTGAGGATGGAGGAACATACACGAAACTTACGTGGAAACAACTTTGTAAACTTGGCCTATACAAACGTTCCTCGTGACATGGATCCCACATCGTGGTATTAAATATAATTATTTGAAACTAGTCCCCGGACTGTCAATCACACATTGTAATAGTCCAGTTCACAACTTTACAACACAAGAGTCACGATGGGTCCTAGTGAGGATTTCCTTTCACAACATTTTTGCTCCAGGTAGCAGTGATGTGTTGAAGTTTGCCACAAACATGGAGGAGATTGACCACGTTCTTGCATATCTTCACAATAGTTGCCATTAATTATGTGTGAATGTTTTGTTGACAAGATTCTGTGTGCTGCTGCACATAAGCTTGTGTAGTGGGCTGGCCACTGTCTGTGCCATATGTGCTCGATATTCTAACAATTAGTTTTGTGCCCTGTGTTGGGCAAAAATGCTTCGATTTTGAATCACGTTCGCTCGGATTATTTTCCTGTTCATAGCCTTCAGTATTTTTACACTAAGAGTCATATGGAAATCTGTTTCTGTTACACACTTTTTCTCAGAGTCATTGCACACTATCACTAACTGTGTATTGGCACCGCACAGTTTCATGTTGATTTGCCTTTCATTGTTTTGAGTGTCATATACACACTGAGGAACAGAGGCAGGCAAATGATTATCATTGTTAGCTAAATGTGTATCAGTACAACCATTTTTTCACTGTCAACATCAGCACCATAGAGCAAACTAGTCAGAGTTGCCAAAAAGAAAGCAGATGGAGATGAAAAGCTGCATTGCCGACCCATGGCTTCTTCTGTGTTTCACAGTGTTTTTCCGGATTACCTAGAAGGAGACTCATAACAGGCATACAAGGAGACTTTTGAAGGAAACAAATGAATATTTGAACAAGCTGCTGGTTGGGGAGAAACAAAAGTGAACTTCAAAAGGAATAAATTTCTCTAAACAGAAAAGGTGTCTCTTAGCACTTGGGTAAGACACCCATCTGAAAAAGGCACGTCTTCAGACGCCCATCCATCCAAAAGCTGCGGGTTCGAATCCCGTCTGTGCAAAGAAAAAAAATGTAAAGATTGAAACAAATGTGAAGAAAGGTTAATTAGTTAGTAAGTCAGTCATGTAGTTAAGCCATAAGTAAGTAAGTTAATTAGTTAGCTATTTAATTATTACTTAGTTAGTGAGAATGCCTTTTTGTAAGGCAGAGAGAGAGAAAGAGTGAGCGAAAGAGAGAGAGAGAGAGAGAGACAGAGAAAGAGACAGAGCACAACATTTTTGATCCAGATGGCAGTGATGTGTTGAAGTTTGCCACAAACATGGAGGAGATTGACCACGTTCTTGCATCTCTTCACAATAGTTGCCATTAATTGTGTGTGAATGTTTTGTTGACAAGATTCTGTGTGCTGCTGCACATAAGCTTGTGTAGTGGGCTGGCCACTGTCTCTGCCACATGTGCGCGATATTCTAACAATTAGTTTTTGTGCCCTGTCTTTGGTAAATGCTTTGATTTTGAATCACGTTCGCTTGGATTATTTTCCTGTTCATAGCCTTCAGTATTTTTACACTAAGAGTCATATGGAAATCTGTTTCTGTTACACACTTTTTCTCAGAGTCATCTCACACTATCACTAACTGTGTATTGGCAACGCACAGTTTCATGTTGATTTACCTTTCATTGTTTTGAGTGTCATACAAAGACTGGGGAACAGAGGCAAGCAAAATGATGATCATTGTCAGCTACATGTGTATCAGTACAACCATTTTTTTTCACTGTCAACATCAGCACCATACAACAAACTAGGCAGAGTTTCCAAAACGAAAAGCAGATGGAGATGAAAAAGCTGCATTGCCGACCCATGGCTTCTTCTGTGTTTCACAGTGTGTTATTCCAGATTACCTAGAAGGGAAACTTTCTGCGATACACAGCATGGACGCTGTGCTAGTAATTTGACAGGGAATACTTGGTTATAGTACTGAACCTCAAGACAATGACAATGTAGTTTCCTTTCCCTTCAGTATTGAACGGGATAGCGTCATGTTCTGCAGTGCAGAGTTAAGCATACTTTCCAAAGTTGACAGGAGACTCATAAAGGGCATACAAGAAGATCTGTGAAGGAAACAAGTGAATGTTTCAACTAGCTGCTGGTTGGGGAGAAACAAAAGTGAACTTCAAAAGGAAATAAATTTCTCTAAACAGAACAGGTGTCTCTTAGCACAGGGGTAAGATCCATCTGAAAAAGCCACGCCTTCAGACGCCCATCCATCCAAAAGCAGCGGGTTCGAATCCCGTCTGTGCAAAGAAAAAAGTGTGAAGAATGAAAAAAAAATGTGATGAAAGGTTAATTAGTTAGTAAGTCAGTAATGTAGTTAAGCAGTAAGTAAGGAACTTAGTTAATTAGTTAGCTGCTTTAATTAGTCAGTTAGTGAGAATATTTTTTTTCAGACAGACAGAGAGAGAAAAAGAGTGAGAAAGAGAGAGAAGAGGAGAGAAAGAAAGAGCGAGACAGAACACAACCCTTTACTCCAGATAGCTGTGATGTGTTGAAGTTTGCCACAAACATGGAGGAGATTGACCGCGTTCTTGCATCTCTTCACAACAGTTGCCATTAATTGTGTGTGAATGTTTTGTTGACAACATTCTGTGTGCTGCTGCACATAGCTTGTGTAGTGGGCTGGCCACTGTCTGTGCCACATGTGCTCGATATTCTAACAATTACTTTTGTGCCCTGTGTTGGGTAAATGCTTCGATTTTGAATCACGTTCGCTTGGATTATTTTCCTGTTCATAGCCTTCAGTATTTTTACACTAAGAGTCATATGGAAATCTGTTTCTGTTACACACTTTTTCTCAGAGTCATCTCATACTATCACTAACTGTGTATTGGCACCGCACAATTTCGTGTTGATTTACCTTTCATTGTTTTGAGTGTCATACAAAGACTGCGGAAATTAGGCAGGCAAAATGATGATCATTGTCAGCTACATGTGTATCAGTACAACCATTTTTTTCACTGTCAACATCAGCACCATACAACAAACTAGGCAGAGTTGCCAAAAAGAAAGCAGATGGAGATGAAAAAGCTGCATTGCTGACCCATGGCTTCTTTTCTGTTTCACAGTGTTATTCCGATTACCTCGAAGGGGCACTTTCTGCGATACACAGCATGGACGCTGTGCTAGTAATTTGACAGGGAATACTTGGTGATAGTACTGAACCTCAAGAAGATGACAATGTGGTTTCCTTTCCCTTCAGTATTGAACGGGATAGCGTCATGTTCTGCAGTGCAGAGTTAAGCATACTTTCCAAAGTTGACAGAAGACTCATAACAGGCATACAAGAAGACTTTGTGAAAGAAACAACTGAATATTTCAACTAGCTGCTGGTTGGGGAGAAACAAAAGTGAACTTCAAAAGGAATACATTTCTCTAAACAAAAGGTGTCTCTTAGCACTGGGGTAATACATCCATCTGAAAAAGGCACGCCTTCAGACGCCCATCCACCCAAAAGCTGCGGGTTCGAATCCCATCTGTGCAAAGAAAAAAAATGTGAAGAATGAAAAAAAATGTGAATATTAGTTAGTTAGTCAGTCATGAGTTAAGCAGTAAGTAAGGGGCTTAGTTATTAGTTAGCCCTTTAATTAGATAGTTAGTGAGAATAATGTTTTGTTCAGACAGAGAGAGAAAGAGGGAGAGAGAGAGAAAGAAAGAGGGAGAGAGAGAGAGAAGAGAGAGAGAGAGAGAGAGAGAGAGAGAGAGAGAACTAAAAAGAATGCGAATAGTTCAGTGTGGTTTAGGCTAGTAAGTCCCATTCACAGAAACTGACTATGGAGGAAAGGGATGGGGGAACGGGACAGTGGTGAGAGTGGGGCAGAAATGAAGTGAGGATGGAGGAACATACACGAAACTTACGTGGAAACAACTTTGTAAACTTGGCCTATACAGACGTTCCTCGTGACATGGATCCCACATCGTGGTATTAAATATAATTATTTGTAACTAGTCCCTGGACTGTCAATCACACATTATAATAGTCCAGTTCACAACTTTACAACACAACAGTCACGATGGGTCCTAGTGAGGATTTCCTTTCACAACATTTTTGCTCCAGGTAGCAGTGATGTGTTGATGAAGTTTGCCACAAACATGGAGGAGATTGACCACGTTCTTGCATCTCTTCACAATAGTTGCCATTAATTGTGTGTGAATGTTTTGTTGACAAGATTCTGTGTGCTTCTGCACATAAGCTTGTGTAGTGGGCTGGCCACTGTCTCTCTGCCACATGTGCGCGATATTCTAACAATTAGTTTTGTGCCCTGTGTTGGGTAAATGCTTCGATTTTGAATCACGTTTGCTTGGATTATTTTCCTGTTCATAGCCTTCAGTATTTTTACACTAAGAGTCATATGGAAATCTGTTTCTGTTACACACTGTTTCTCAGAGTCATGGCACACTATCACTAACTGTGTATTGGCACCGTACAGTTTCATGTTGATTTACCTTTCATTGTTTTGAGTGTCATACAAAGACTGGGGAACAGAGGCAGGCAAAAAGATGATCATTGTCAGCTACATGTGCATCAGTACAACCTCTTTTTTCACTGTCAGCATTAGCATCCTAGAACAAACTATGCAGTGTTTGGCAAAAGAAAACAGATGGAGATGAAAAAGCTGCATTGCCGACCCATGGCTTCTTCTGTGTTTCACAGTGTTATTCCGGATTACCTCGAAGGGGCACTTTGTGCTATACACAGCATAGCCGCTGTGGTAGTAATGTGACAGGGAATACTTGGTTATAGTATTGAACCTCAAGACGACGACAATGTGGTTTCCTTTCCCTTCAGTATTGAACGGGGATAGCGTCATGTTCTGCAGTGCTGAGTTAAGCATACTTTCCAAAGTTGATGGGAGACTTATAACAGGCATACAAGAAGATTTGTGAAGGAAACAACTGAATATTTCAACTAGCTGCTGGTTGGGGGAGAAACAAAAGTGAACTTGAAATGCATAAATATCACTAGACAGAATAGGTGTCTCTTGGCACTGGGGTAAGACATCCGTCTGAAAAAGGCACGCCTTCAGACGCCCACCCATCCAATAGCTACGGGTTCGAGTCCCGGCAGAGCAAAGAAAAAAATGTGAGAGAATGAAAAATGTGTGAAGAATATTTTATTAGTTAGTTAGTCATGTGGTTAGGCAGTAAGTTAGTTAGTTAGTAAATTATCTATTTAATTAGTTAGTTAGTGAGAATAATTTTGTTCTGGCTTCTACCAAACTACAAGTGATAAATTCCAAGGACTTGTGGGAAGTGGAGTCATGATGCTAAATCCAAAGGAAAAATCCCCTGGTATCCAAATGCCCCAGTGGAGATTCAAACCTGCGATCCCAGGATAACCAAGATCACGAGTCCGGCGCTCAACCAACTATGTTATTCCTGCCGGTTGAGCCAAGGTAGGATGTAATCATATGAGTAAAAAAAGGAACGAGAAAACTTATACGAGAAGACACAAAGATGTGTGAAAGCACCTGCCAGTGTCATATTGTACGTAACAATATTTCGGTCAACGGTATCAGTATTTCAAAGAACTTCTTGAAAAAGATACAGACAAAGAGACAGAAGAAGTGGAAAACGAAGGAACCTTTCTCGATACTGACAGCGATGCAGGTTACCTCGATGTTCAATCTCAAGAATAGAAGTATCTCTGCAATTAGAAAACTCAAGAAAGAAACTGTACAAACCCAGATGGTATAACCGGTGAATCATTTATGCTGTGACTGACTTCGTCAGATTTTTCAGTGCACTTTTTGACAAACGCATATTTCCTGATAACTTACAGAATCAATGATATTCTCGTTATCTTAGAGAGGTGAAGTTAGTGATCAAATAATTACATGGGTATATCACTTTGTGATGTAAGTAGTAAATTACATAGTTCTATAATTAAATATAGACAACAAGAGTGGGTCGAGCATAGTAATAGTATGGGTCAGTGACAAGCAGGTTATAAGAAAGGTTATTCAACTAATGATCAAATGTTCACACAATTGCCTATCATACAGAAACAATTTTCATGGAATCGCAAATTACATGTTGCGTTCAATGACTTCGAAAAAAAAAATGATTCAGTTTCTAGAAAATTACTTTGGCCAATACTTCAGAAGAACGGAACAAAGGGCAAGGTACATCGATGTATCAACAGCATGTATGATTGTGTAAAAGCAAGGGTCGGGTGTGGTGGAGAGTTTACAGACTACATATTTTGTACAAAAGTTTATGAAGCAAGGAGATGCATGTAGTCCCGTTTTGTTTTCTTGTTTATCCACCAATTGGCATAAAAAAAATAATACAAAAAGGGAAGACTTGGTGCAACACTGTCTCCAGATATAGTTGCTGTGTTTTTATTTTGTTATTAGCAGATGATATAGCTTTGTTATCAGAAACCCCAACTGGCCTTCAGATCCAATTGAACAATTTATGTAATGCTGCATCTAGACTCTAAGTTTAGGTAAATATGAAAAAGAACAAGTCTATCGTGTTTAGAAAAGTAGCGTACCTTGCAGCAGAGAGAGAGGTGGTCTTTTAACGGGAAGCAAATGGCTGTTGTTAATGTAACTGTTATGTGTATATCTTGGTATTTGTTTTTTTTTTGTTTGTTTGTTTGTTTTCCTACTCGACTTAGTTTTGTGGATGCTTGTTAAGATTTCGGGAGCAGGGCAGAAATGTATTGTAATTTATTAGCAACGATTGTGCATAGTTGATAATAATTCACTTAAAGTATTATCAAAACAATGGTGTACCCATTGCTCTCAATGGGACCGAGCTGTTTTGATCGGATGGTGCCGCTGTTCACATGGAAATGGTTCATCTGTAGGGCCTAAAAAGGTTTTAGGAGTCCATATGAAAATACCTAATGGTTTAGTGTATGGAGACACTGAACGTTACCCCATTTACATAAAATTCTCGTGTGAGGTTATAAGATACTGACTCAACATTTCTGGGATGAATGATAATGTTACCTTTGAAAGCCTACAAAATTCTATTTTGGTTAGATTCACGTGGTATATCCGCATAGGCGTCAGGTTGTCATATGATATTATTTTTAAATGGCTTTGAATTTATAAGGCTGAACCAGAGCGTGAAAAATGTGAAATACTTTTAGCGCAAGTTTTTCGTGAAAGATGAATTGATAACAGATGGCAAAACTGGCATGAACACATTCGGGAGAGTATAGGTTTTCATGGTACAGAAGGTTTGAATCATCCAATAATTGCGAAAAGTACCTTTCACTTCATATTGACAGACCTTTTGAAAATTACATGACTAAGGTCAGATGTGATGTTTCAGGTACAGCAGTGCATTATCAATGGTACAATGTTGTTTCTGACAGCAGTCTGATATACCCACGATGTGAAACGTCAAACGATGACAAAATACGCTTCCTGTTCTTATGCCCTGCTCTCAGTGATCCACGACAGGAATACATTCTATCTAAATACAATGCAAATCATCTAAATACAATGCAAATCATCTAAATACAAGCAAATCCATGTCAGTTTCGTGCGATTCTGCTAAAGTCGAATAAAAATCAAAAGATTGTGAGGAATTTGTGCACATATTGCCACAGAGCCTTTAAGAGGCGTGCTGTTGCGTTTTGTTAATATATGTACTGAAATGCCGATGATACATAAACACTTATCCCAGCATGAAGTTAATGTCTGTGTCAGAGATTGCATTTTATGCACAAGTGTAAGAGGTTGTACTCAATGTATTTGTGTCCCATGTTGTTGTTAAACATACTATGTTATGTTGTTTTTTTTTTTTTCGTGTAATCCCCCTTTAGAAGGGCTATCGCCAATGCTGAAGAAACATCTCTCTCTCTCTCTCTCTCTCTCTCTCTCTCTCTCCTCTCTCTCTCTCTCTCTCTCTCTCTCTCTCTCTCTCTCTCTCTCAGAGATTTGATATAATAAATTATTTCTTTCCCTGTGAGAAGTTGAATATCTGCTTTTAAAATGCATCTAAAAAAAGATGTATTTTCCTTCTCTCAATCTCTCGGTCTTTCTCTCTGTCTGTCTGCCTGTCTCTGTCTCTGTCTCGGTCTCGGTCTCGGTCTCTCTCTCTCTCTCTCTCTCCTCTCTCTCTCTCTCTCTCTCTCTCTCTCTCTCTCTCTCTCTCTCTCTCTCTCTCTCTCACTCAGAGGATATTTTTGAGGAATATGCAACTTTTCAGATGGAATATAATAAAAGTATGTATGTATCAATTATACTATTCCATCTTTATATATACTTTTTTTTTAACAATTACAAATTCGCAAGTTACAAAAAAGGAAGTAAAGAATTATAACACTATGTGATACCTACTGCTTTCTATCAAGTGGTTTTTGATTATTTAGTTTAACAGATGTGCCTTCTCTTTAAAAAAAAAAAAAAAAAAAAAAAAAAAAAAAAATTTCTTACACTTTTTTTAATTGCAGAGAGAGAGAGAGAGAGAGAGAGAGAGAGAGAGAGAGAGAGAGAGAGACAGACAGACAGACAGACAGACAGACAGACAGTCTGTGCGTGCGTGCGTGCGTGTCTTTATCTGTGCGTTCGTGCCTGCGCGCGCGCGCACGCGTATGTGTGTGTGTGTGTGTGTGTGTGTGTGTGTGTGTGTGTGTGTGTGTGTGTGTGTGTGTGTGCTTGATATATGTGTGCATGCGTTTGTGTGTGTGTGTGTGAGTCTGTCTGTTTTGTATGTGTCTATGTGTGTCTGTCTGTATGAAAGTAGTGTCATTCTCTAAGTGTGTGTCTATGCACGCGCTTGTGTGTGTGACCGCGTGCGTGCGTGTGTGTTTGTGTGTGTCTGCGTCTCTGTCTGTCTGTCTGTCTGTATGTATGTATGCATGTATGTATGTGTCTGTGTCTGTGAGTTTGCGTCTTATGTATGTGTATGTTTGGACGGTGTGTGTGTGCGTGTGTGTGTGTGTGTGTGTGTGTGTGTGTGTGTGTGTGTGTGTGTGTGTGTGTCTGCTTCATGTGTGTGTGTGTGTGTGTGTGTGCGTGCATGTGCTTGATGTGTGTGTGTGTGTGTGTGTGTGTGTGTGTGTGTGTGTGTGTGTGTGTGTGTGTGTGTGTGTGTGTGGCTGTGTGTGTGTGTGTCTGTGTCTGTCTGTCTGTCTGTCTGTCTGTCTGTTTGTCTGTCTGTCTGAAAGTAGTGTCATTCTGTAAGTGTGTGTGTATGCGCGCGCTTGCCTGTGTGCATGCGTGCGTGCCCGCGTGCGTGCGTGTGTTTGTGTGTGTCTGCGTCTGTCTGTCTGTCCGTCTGTCTTCTGTCCGTGTCTGTGTGCTTGCGTGTTATGTATGTGTATGTTTGGATGGTGTGGGTGTGTGTGTGCGCGCGCGCGCGCGCGTGTGTGTATGTGTGTGTGCGTGCGTGCGCGCGCGCGTGCGTGCGTGCGTGCGTGCGTGCGTGTGTGTGTGTGTGTGTGTGTGTGTGTGTGTGTGTGTGTGTGTGTGTGTGCCTGAAACTATTGTCGTTTTCAGTTGCACCCTTACTCTCCCCCATCTCGCTTTCGCTGTCCTTCCTATCCCACGTTTCTGGTTTCTGCAAGGATAGAAGCTTCCGACCCCGGTAGTCTCCCTTCCGAGGGCTTGCCATGAAAGGGAAGCAACTCGCATAAATCGATTGGCCGATATTTCTTGTCAGCAGTTGTTTTTCTTTCATTCACTCTCGTATCTTACTGACTTGGGCCAAATATAGTAATGTAATGTAATGTGATGTAATGTAATGTAATGTAATGCATTGTAATGTAAAAGGATGTTTATAGAGCGCTTTACCTCGCAAGAGCCCAAAGCGCATATGACAGAAAAACATGATAAAATTCTAATTCTAATTCAAAGCGAGCGCGCGCACACACACACACACACACACACACACACACACACACACACACACACATGCTCGCGCACACGTTCGCACACACACACACACACACACACACACACACACACGCGCGCGTGCGCGCGCGCGCGCGCGCGCGCGCGCGCGCGGCGAAAAACTCACGCACGCAGACAGACACACGAGCGCGTCAACACCAGCAAACATGCGCACAGTGATCGCTGGATATCGTTAAAAAGTCCGAGGGGAAAGATATGTCTTTAGGGAGTTTTAAAAGTCTCTAAAGAGTCCGTGCTAGGCAGAGAAGAAGGGAGACGCCCCATGTACTCTTTCTCTGCCCAGCGTTTGTGTATACCAAGCTAGCAAAGGGACTAGGGAAATCCACCTTGTAGTCCAGGTCCATTCGCTCCTCTCTCTCTCTCTCTCTCTCTCTCTCATCTCTTCGCTCTCTCCTCTTTCATCACGCCCTCTCTCTTCTCTCCTTTCTTTCTTCTCTTCATTCTCTATCTCTTCGTCTCTCTTCTCTTTCTACTTTCTCTTCTCTCGTCCACTTCTCTTCTCCTCATTCTTCTCTCTCTTTTCTCCATCATCCTCCTCTCCCCGTCCCGCAATAGCGACCACACGTCCCCCCTTTCCTGTTTTCTCTCCTTCTTTCTCGCTCGTTTCTCTGCCTCTCTCTCCTCTCTTCTCTATCTTTCTCGCTTCTCCATCTTTCTCCTCCTCTTCTCTCTCTCTCTCTCTTTCTCTTCTTCCTCGCCTCTCTCTCTTCTCTCTCTTTCTCTCGACTCTACTCTCTTCTCTCTCTTTCTCCTGTCTCTCTCTCTCTTTCCTCTCTTTCTCTCTCCTCTCTTCTTCTCTCTCTCTCTCTTCTATCAATTCCTGCTTCACTTTCTCTCTTATCTCTCTCCCCACCGCCCCCCTCCTCCCCTCCTCAGGAGCCGCTCTCTCTCTTCTCTCTCCCCGTCCTTCCTTCTCTCTTATCGGCTGTCTTCTTCCTCTCTCTCCCTCCCCTCCTCTCTCCTTCTCCTCTCTCTCTTACATTTCGTCTCCTCCTCCTCTTTTAAGCTCTCTCCTTTCTTCTCCTCTTCTGCACTCTCTTCTCTCCTCTCTCTTCTTCTCCTCTTTCTCTCTGGGCTTTCTTAGGTGCTGGCTAATTCTCGTCTCTCCTCTCCTCGCTCTCCCTCTCTCTCGTGGTCTCTTCCTCTTCCTCCCCTCCTCTCTTCCCTTCTTCATTATCTTCATTCATCTCTCTCTCTTCTCTCATTGGAGGGGGGGGGGGAGATCCACCGCGTTTCTCTTTCCTCCCATTCTCTTCGCTCCTTCTTATCTTCTCTCTCCTTATTGCATCTTCTCTTTTTTCTCTCCCTTCTCACTTCTCTCTCCTCTTCTTCTCTCTTCTTCTATCTCCCATTCTATCTTCTCATCATCCTTTTCTCTTTCTCTCTTTCTCTTCCTCCGTCCTTCTCATTCCCTCTCTTTTCCCTTTCGACCGCCATCTCTCTCATCTTCCATTCTTGGCTCCCTCCTCTTCCTCCCTTCTCTCCTCTTTACTCTCTCTCCTCTCTCTCCTTTCTTCTCCCATATCATCTTCTCTCCCTTTCTCCTTCTATCTCCCGTCTCTTCTTTCACTCTCTTTCCTGATCTCTCTTTCTTTCTCGCTTCTCTCTCTCTTCTCCTCATTTCTTTTCTCATTCTCTCTCTCCTTCCCTCTTATCCTGCTTCCTCTTTCCTTCTCATTTTCTTTCTTATCCTCTCTCTCTTCTCTATCTCTTCCTCCTTTCCTTTTCTATCTCTCTCTCCACCCGACTCTTCTCTTCTCTCCCCAACCCCTCTTCCTTCACTCTCCTTCCTCTTCACGCTTTTTTCTGATATTCCTTCTCCTTGCACGCCCATTCCCCCACACTCTTCACTCTCTCACTCGCACTCTCCTCCTCTTGTTCCGTCGCTCAATTTTTCACTTCTCCTCCCATCACTCGCCTACGCGGACCCCCTCTCTCATCCTTCACTCTCTCTTCTCGCTCTCTCGTCTCTGACACCTCTCACGTTCATTCAATCAAATTCCATTCCCACGCTCACGCCTTCACACACCCACACGCACACACAACACCACACACCACCATGCGGAGTGTAAAACGAAAAGGTATGTGAGTGATATCTTTAATGAGAGAAGGTATCACTTGTTGTGGGTAGCGATTCTTCAACGTTACTTACCTACCTTTCCTCAAATGGAGCTTCTGAAAACATTTAACAGAGAGGAGAGAGAGAGAGAGAGAGAGAGAGAGAAGAGAGATAATGTATATGTAAGTATGGTGTGTGTGTCTGTTGTGGTGTGTGTTCGTGCGCGGGCGGTAGTGTGTGTGTGTGTGTGTGGTGTGTGTGTGTGTGGTGTGTGTTGTGTGTGTGTGTGTGTGTGTGTGCGAGCGCGCGGCGCGCGCGCGCGCTTTAAGAGAGAGATTTCTATGTACAGTTTTCAGGCATGATGTTAATGCGTGGTAATCATTTTTTTAATCAACCTTATGGTAGCATTAATAACTGGTATTGTATTGATTTTATGTCGTGGAATTTGCCGCCTTGCTCCTGACAATAACTGTCTATATTTTTGCATCGAAAAAGGTATTGCAAACTATTGTTGACATTCCTACATAATGTACTGACGTCTGTTTAAAATTTGATTGCTCCCAACACAGTCAAAACCAATTGTACAAGAATGTTTTCATGCACGTTAACCAAGGAAACATAGTTACTGCGCTATATAGTGCAAATATATCATGAAAGAATAACCTAACCTACATTTGTTCAACAGGAGATTGACCCAAAACTAGCCCAAATCGAATCTTCGGACATAGACAGCATTGATAAAATGTAACGTCCTGCTTCACCATAAATCATGTTTGTCGTTGTGCATCTTTTCAAGCGAAATATATATTATACAAATTTTAGCTGAAATTTATCAATATTATTCTCATTTTCGTATCCCCATATTTTACAACCATATAATAATACTGGAAACAATCATTTTTTATCAAATAAATCTAAAATAACATGGATAGGTATATCCTTTGTTCTTCCCTTTCGTATCAATTTATACATGGATAGGAAAGAATGAAAGGAATGGAAAAAGTTTATTAATACTACATAAACGCGTACACACACACACACACACACACCACACACACACACCCACACACACACACACACACGCACACGCACGCACGCACGCACGCACGCACGCACGCACACACACACACACACAACACACACACACACACACACCCACACACTCTCTCTCTCTCTCTCTCTCTCTCTCTCTCTCGCCTCTCCTCTCCCCTCTCTCTCTCTCTCTCTCCTCTCTCTCTCTCTCTCTCTCTGACGCACACACACACACACACACACACACGCGCGCGCGCGCGCGCGCGATGGTTTAACATTTTATTTCATAGACAGTTTTGGCCCAATTGAAATGCCCTCTGGTTCAACCAGGTACTCAAAGCCGAAAATGGTCTCGTTCTCAATCCATAAAGACATAATTCTCCTAATGCATAAAGCGGAATTCGACAAGTATGATCTATCCAAATATAGACCAGTCACCTTTAACTAATATTGATTTTAAAATCTTACCACATGCACTCAGACTCCAGAGACTCATTAAAAAAAACTTATTGTAAATAAGGGCCCGCTGGTTTTATTGGAAATCATAAATTGTCACTTACTTGAGACTGCATGATGACATCGCACACCACTTTAAAAAAGACAAGGGCAATAGTTGCTTTAGAATTTTCCAAGACATTGATATATTCAGCATGGAGCCACGATATATCAGCCCAATAGCCATGGTGATGCACAACTGAAAATAAAAACTGTGTCTACAATGAGGGCTGGATGACTACAGGTTCTTTCCCACCTGAAAGAGCTCCATCAAGAACGACAGTTCATCTCCATACGTTTTTGTAATAGCAGTAGAGCTACTCTGCAATTAAAAGAAGGCAAAACTTAAACATTAAAAATGTTGAAATCAAACAACACAACACTATGATATGGGAACTTCCTTCATCACTACACCCTCCTAAGCGTTAAAAAGTCAGAACTTGTTCCCAGAGAACGTCATCAATATCAAAACCTCTGCAATATCAAGCTGTAAGACTGACCACATGTGTGTCAATAATGTTGTGGCTGTGCAAGATTGAAATCCATGTCTTGGCTCATTGCGACGGCATGATAATTAGCAGCAAAATTTTAATTAACTTTGAGCACTATCTTTGCTATTACAAACATTGAAATATGACTCATACTCAACCAGAGGAAGAGTGAGCAGAACTCGTATTTACAATGTCAATGTGATACAATATAAATGTAAGACAGGTTGGGTGAGAGAGATGTACACAGAGGTACATTCTCGCTAGGAAGAGTTTAACATGGTCTAAATTAGGTTCAATCCCAGAGGTTAGATAAACCTTTGGTACTTTACGGCCTGGTTATAAATTAGCCAGGATGGCAGAATTCGGCCCGTCAC
Organism: Conus betulinus; assembly: GCA_016801955.1. NCBI lineage: Eukaryota > Metazoa > Mollusca > Gastropoda > Neogastropoda > Conidae > Conus > Conus betulinus. Next base: position 15,865 of record JADBJO010022986.1, read on the forward strand.
ACACCCACAGCCACTCGTTCATTCTCCGATTTCAGACATAAAACGATGATTAAATGGAAGAGGAGGAGAGTAAAAGCATAGGTAAAAATGGTCTTACCTTATCAATATTCTGTGTTTCTTCCCACAGCATGAACACACACACACACACACACACACACACACACACACACACACACACACACACACACACACACACACGTGTGTGTGTGTGTTTGTTTGTGTGTGTGTGTGTGTGTGTGTGTGTGTGTGTGTGTGTGTTGTGTGTGTGTGTGTGTGTGTTGTGTGTGTGTGTGTGTGTGTGGTGTGTGTGTGTGTGTGTGTGTGTGTGTGTGGTGTGTGTTCACGTTGTGGGAAGAAAAACAGAATATTGATAAGGTAAGATCATTTTTACCTATGCTTTTACTCTCTTCCTCTTCCATTTAATCATCGTTTTATGTCTGAAATTGGAGAATGAACGAGAATGTCCGTACATGTACACACACACACACACACACACACACACACACACACACACACACACACACACACACGTGTGTGTGTGTGTGTGTGTGTGTGTGTGTGTGTGTGTGTGTGTGTGTGTGTGTGTGTGTGTGTGTGTGTGTACATATACGGACAGACAGACAGAAACCACGAAGCCGGCATACATAATTATGTAAATTGTCGGAGGCCGAGGCGGACTGGTGTGGGTCGTTCATGACCCAACGGAAACGATGAATCATGACTTTAATGAATACCAGACCATAGAAACTGAGAATGGGAAACAAGACGATAAATAAGGAGAGAGAGAGAGAGAGAGAGAGAGAGAGAGAGAGAGAGAGAGAGAGAGAGAGAGAGAGAGAGAGTTCAATGTACACCAGCCATGGGCCATCAAACGATTGTGCGGGGAATGGATGACATTGTTTTGCAACTATCTCTGTACTGAAAGGAACATTCTAATACACCATTTATTTACTCAGATTGACTTCAATTACGGATGTAATAAAAAGGACATAATCATTTTTTGTGTGTGTGTGAATAATGTTGTTTATCAATGTTAGCTTATGACTTAGAATTTAGCTTTTTTTTTTTTCTTCTGTTGTTTGTAACAAAAATACAAATCTTGACAAAATATGCCTAAGAGAAATATTTGGTAACTCAAATTCAGAATAAGAAGAAACTCTAGTTGATTCTTTGAGAAATTTCATTTTCAAGCCTTTATAGACAGCACACTGAAGCGAGAAAAGCTCTTCACTTTCAGCTTGATCCCTGCAAAATGGACAGGTTTTACCCCGTCCAAATGTGCTATAGTGATATACATTAACATCGTCATCATCATCATCATCATTATTTATTATATTGTTGTTGTTGTTGTTGATATCATTGTCATTATTATTATCATCATCATTATTATCATTAGTATCATTATTATTATTGTTGTTGTTGTTATGTTATTTATTATCATTGTTGTTGTTGTTACTATTATTATTATGTGGAAGGATGTTGAATCTCACTTGCATGACCACAACACAAAGCGATATACATTCATATTCAACACATGTCATTTTTTCTTAATTTCAAATGATCTATAAATTTCATGTCTGTCAGCATCTCTTAAAGTTCCAGTCCATTCTTGAACGAACATATCAATGAGGTTTTCTGTCTCAATTCACACAAGAATATTTTTATATCCTCTGGATGTTATTGTAACGAAAATATTAAATCCATTCATACGCATTTCTTCTCATTTTTGACATACGGCATTGCTTTTGAGAAGACTGAAGAAATTCTAGCAACATTTGATAAGCTTCAGAAGATATCTTGTCGATATCCATTCATAACACCCTAAACCGGTACCTTAAGCATGTAACATATGCATTTAGATACAGCGGGTATCTGGCCATGTCTCCATCCATATGTCGTTTTATTTGGTGTGTTCAGAGGAATACCCAAGAATCAACAACATGCTAACATGTGTATCTTTTCCAAATGACCAAGTCTGCTTCAATGCCATACCCCGAAGGAAAAAACAATAGTATCTGCGATATCTAACATAACAATTTCAAGCTGCCATTTCTTACATTTTAGAAAGACTCTACGAAGTTGAAGGCGTGCTACCCCCACCCCCACCCCCCACCCCACACCCCGCCCCCCACCTCCCCCTCCTCCACCCCACCCACTTTTTTTTTCTTTTTTTTTTTTTTTTTTTTTTTTTTTCAGTACAACATAGCTTTCTAGCGTTGCTCATGATTGTCAAATTGCATTGTAAATAGCAATGACTATTTACTACCTCCAGTATGTTTCCATTTCCCTTTTTTACGTTTTTTTTTTTTTTACGTGGATTTAGCCATTTTTGCCCAGTCCTCTATGAACCACTGACATGTCCCTCTGGCGTGTAGTGAGGTCTGAGGCCACCCTGGTGCCGCTTGACGTTAGATTGTCTTTGAGTCTCCTGTCTGCCAGAAGAATCTTTCTGTCCAAACCGCAACGACACTGTGCGAGAAAGGGGCGGGGCTTGAAGGTGGTCACCTGATGCGACAGGTACGTCAATATCTTCAGAGCACCAGTTGGATCAATGTGTGTGGTCGGTCAATACATCGATGATGACCTGTGTCGTAATGTCCCCATCATCCCGCCAACGCTCTTCAACAGTTGTACACCTGAGGCTGAAAGCTATCGTCTCTCTGTTCAACGGCTTCCAGCTTCCTGTCTCAAGGTTCCAGCCGATTCGGCGTGAATGTGTTCGTTTTTTTTTTTTTTTTTTTTCCAAGTATTTTATGTGTCTTGTCTTAGTAACTCCATTTTCTCACAGATGGTTGGCGTCCATTAAAATCCGTTCGTTATCGTCTTCCAAGGCACAAACTTTTTCGTCAATTCTTCTCTCTGTTCTGGTTGATGAGATTGTCAAGTTCTGTTTACATTTGCGCATGGCAGCGGTCAGTTAAATGTTAGGCTGGGGCTGATGAGGGAAAAGTTTGTGACATCTTTCTGGCGGCTTTTGCTGTCAGTGTTAGTTTATTTCAACTGGGTTTACACACGTGTTCCTGACGCGTCTGTCCCGGCAGAGTGTTCATTACACCGCGCACACACCAGGGGCGCCATGGCTGCCTGGAAAATAGATTCACGTGCAGGGCAGAGATACAACGGTGTTGTGAAAGGTCACTTGCACATGAACTATGTTAAAGCACAAGGAAAATATATGTGTGTGTGTGTGTGTGTGTGTGTGTGTGTGTGTGTGTGTGTGTGTGTGCGTGCGTGTGTGTTGATTAATATCAAAACGTTTATTATCACCAATGAAAAGTTTTTATTTAAACATGAACTATGTTAAAGCACATGGAAAAGATATATATATATATATATATTATATATATATATATATATATATATATATATATACATATATATATATATATATATTATATATATATATATATATATATCATGAACAATATAAAAATGTCCTTAAAAAATCTAAAAGCGCTCGACCAACTAAGGGACAACATCTGTTAAAAATATTCTGTTAAAAATATTGTTAAAAATGAAGCATAAAACACCTTCATCTTTAACAACATTTTTAACCAAAAAAAATATATGTATATTGATTAATTATCAAAACGTTTATTATCACCATTCGACTGACCTTTTCAGCAGCACAATGTCTCTGTTTGATAATAAACACAGTTGTCAAAAACATTTATGCGCAAGATAGTGAAGACTTGGTCAACACCCCAAATCAATTACTGAACGAGGGAGTGAATGTCTCCGCAAGCCACTTACTCACATTCTACAGAGAGAGAGAGAGACAGACAGACAGACAGACAGACAGAGAGAGCCTTGTTTTAAAAGGTAATACATTGTGTTTTATTTACTAAGATTATATTAAAACCAGTGATGAGAGAGAGAGAGAGAGAGAGAGAGAGAGGAGGGGGGAGGCTGATATCTTTATGAAGGGAGAGAGGAAGGGACAGACAGACAAAGAGATTCGAGTAAAATATGTTTTGTAATATCATGCAGTGGGAAAGCACCGTTCAAACTGCTCTACTCTGTCTGCTGCCACTGACTCTTAATAATAGCAAACAATGAAAAACTATAAAAAAAAAGGCGCACACGAGCACTCTCTCTCTCTCTCTCTCTCTCTCTCATCTCTCTCTCTCTCTCAC